>VZQC01006595.1:1676018-1700389 GCA_009823505.1 Rhizomys pruinosus
TACCAAAGGCTGCAGAGTGCTGACCCCTGAACAGGTCACCTATACCAAAGGCTGCAGAGTGCTGATCCCTGAACGGGACACCTATACCAAAGGCTGCAGAGTGCTGATTCCTGAACAGGACACCTATACCAAAGGCTGTAGGGTGCTGATCCTTGAATAAAACACCTGTAACAAAGGCTGCAGAGCACTGATCCTGAACAGAACACCTATACCAAAGGCTGCAGAGTGCTGATCCCTGAACAGAACACCTATACCAAAGTTTGTAGAGTGCTGATCCTTGAATAAAACACCTATACCAAAGGCTGCAGAGCACTGATCCCTGAAGAGGACACCTATACCAAAGCCTGCAGAGGGCTGATCCCTGAATGGGGCACCTTTACCAAAGGCTGCAGAGCGCTGATTCCTGAACAGGACACCTATACCAAAGGCTGTAGAGCACTGATGCCTGAACAGGACACCTGTACCAAAGGCTGCAGAGTGCTGATCCCTGAACAGAACACCTATACCAAAGGCTGTAGAGTGCTGATCCTTGAATAAAACACCTATACCAAGGCTGCAGAATACTGATCCCTGAATAGGACACCTATACCAAAGGCCGCAGAGTGCTGACCCCTGAATAGGACACCTATACCAAAGGCCGCAGAGTGCTGACCCCTGAACAGGACACCTATACCAAAGGCTGCAGAGTGCTGACCCCTGAATAGGACACCTATAACAAAGGCTGCAGTGTGCTGATTCCTGAACAGGACACCTATACCAAAGGCTGCAGATTGCTGATCCCTGAATGGGACACCTATACCTAAGGCTGCCGAGTGCTGATCCCTGAACAGGACACCTATACCAAAGGTTGTAGAGTGCTGATCCTTGAATAAAACAACTATACCAAAGGCTGCAGAGCACTGATCCGTGAACAGGACACCTGTACCAAAGGCTGCAGAGCACTGATCCTGAACAGGACACCTATACCAAAGGCTGCAGAGTGCTGATCCCTGAACAGAAAACCTATACCAAAGTTTGTAGAGTGCTGATCCTTGAATAAAACACCTATACCAAAGGCTGCAGAGCACTTATCCCTGAATAGGACACCTATAACAAAGGTGGTCGAGTGCTTATCCTTGAATAAAACACCTATACCAAAGGCTGTAGAGCACTGATCCCTGAACAGGTCACCTGTAACAAGGCTGCAGAGTGCTGATCCCTGGACAGGACACCTATACCAAAGGCTGCAGAGTGCTGACCCCTGAACAGGACACATGTACCACAGGCTGCAGAGTGCTGATCCCTGAATAGGACAGTTATACCAAAGGCTGCACAGTGCTGATTCCTGAACAGGACACCTATACCAAAGGCTGCAGAGCACTGATCCCTGAAGTGGACACCTGTACCAAAGGCTGCAGTGCGCTGATTCCTTAACAGGACACCTATAACAAAGGCTGTAGAGCAGTAATCCCTGAACAGGATACCTGTACCAAAGGCTGCAAAGTGCTGATCCCTGAACAGGACACCTGTATCAAAGGCTGCAGAGCACTGACTCCTGAAAAGGACACCTGTACCAAAGGCTTCAGAGTGCTGATCCCTGAAAAGGACACCTATACAAAAGGCTGTAGAGTGCTGATCCTTGAATAAAACAACTATACCAAAGGCTGCAAAGCACTGATTCCTGAACAGGACACCTGTACCAAAGGCTGCAGAGCACTGATTCCTGAACAGGACACCTATACCAAAGGCTGCACAGTGCTGATCCCTGAATAGGACACCTATACCAAAGACTGCAGAGTGCTGACCCTGAATAGGACAGCTATACCAAAGGCTGCAGAGTGCTGACTCCTGAACAGGACACCTATACCAAAGGCTGCAGAGTGCTGATCCCTGAACAGGACACCTGTACCTCAGGCTGCAGAGCACTGATTCCTGAACAGGACACCTATACCAAAGGTTGCACAGTGCTGATCCCTGAACAGGACACCTGTATCAAAGGCTGCAGAGCACTGATCCCTGAACAGGACACCTATACGAAAGGCTGCAGAGTGCTGATCCCTGAACAGAACACCTATACTAAAGGTTGTAGAGTGCTGATCCTTGAATAAAACACCTATACCAAAGGCTGCAAAGCACCGAGCCCTGAACAGGACACCTGAACCACAGGCTGCAGAGCACTGATTCCTGAACATGACACCTATACCAAAGGCTGCACAGTGCTGATCCCTGAACAGGACACCTGTATCAAAGGCTGCAGAGC
The DNA here is from genome assembly GCA_009823505.1 of Rhizomys pruinosus. Classification (NCBI taxonomy): domain Eukaryota; kingdom Metazoa; phylum Chordata; class Mammalia; order Rodentia; family Spalacidae; genus Rhizomys; species Rhizomys pruinosus. Next base: position 1,678,258 of record VZQC01006595.1, read on the forward strand.
ACTGATTCCTGAACAGAACACCTGTACCAAAGGCTGCAGAGTGCTGATCCTGAACAGGACACCTATACCAAAGGCTGTAGAGTGCTGATCCTTGAATAAAACACCTATACCAAAGGCTGCAGAGCACTGATCCCTGAACAGGACACATATACCAAAGGCGGTAGAGTGCTGATCCTTGAATAAAACACCTATACCAAAGGCTGTAGAGCACTGATCCCTGAACAAGACACCAGTAACAAAGGCTGCAGAGTGCTGATCCCTGGACAGGACACCTATACCAAAGGCTGCAGAGTGCTGATCCCTGAACAGGACACCTGTACCACAGGCTACAGAGTGCTGATCCCTAAATAGGACACCTATACCAAAGACTGCAGAGTGCAGATCCCTGAATAGGACAGCTATACCAAAGGCTGCAGAGTGCTGACCCCTGAACAGGACACCTGTACCACAGGCTGCAGAGAGCTGATCCCTGAATAGGACACCTATACCAAAGACTGCAGAGTGCTGATCCCAGAAGAGGACCCCTGTACCAAAGGCTGTAGAGCACTGATACCTGAACAGGACACCTGTACCAAAGGCTGCAGAGTGCTGATCCCTGAACAGGACACCTGTACCTAAGGCGGAAGAGTGCGGATCCTTGAATAAAACACCTATACCAAAGGCTGCAAAGCACTGATCCCTGAACAGTACACCTATACCAAAGGCTGCAGAGTGCTGATCCCTGAACAGGACACCTAGACCAAAGGCTGCAGAGTGCTGATTCCTGAACAGGACACCTATACCAAAGGCTGTAGAGTGCTGATCCTTGAATAAAACAACTATACCAAAGGCTGCAGAGCACTGATCCCTGAACAGGACACCTATACCAAAGGCTGCAGAGTGCTGATCCCTGAACAGGACACCTATACCAAAGGCTGCAGAGTGCTGATCCCTGAACAGGACACCTATACCAAAGGCTGCAGAGTGCTGATCCCTGAACAGGACACCTATACCAAAGGCTGCAGAGTGCTGATCCCTGAACAGGACACCTATACCAAAGGCTGCAGAGTGCTGATCCCTGAACAGGACACCTATACCAAAGGCTGCAGAGTGCTGATCCCTGAACAGGACACCTATACCAAAGGCTGCAGAGTGCTGATCCCTGAACAGGACACCTATACCAAAGGCTGCAGAGTGCTGATCCCTGAACAGGACACCTATACCAAAGGCTGCAGAGTGCTGATCCCTGAACAGGACACCTATACCAAAGGCTGCAGAGTGCTGATCCCTGAACAGGACACCTATACCAAAGGCTGCAGAGTGCTGATCCCTGAACAGGACACCTATACCAAAGGCTGCAGAGTGCTGATCCCTGAACAGGACACCTATACCAAAGGCTGCAGAGTGCTGATCCCTGAACAGGACACCTATACCAAAGGCTGCAGAGTGCTGATCCCTGAACAGGACACCTATACCAAAGGCTGCAGAGTGCTGATCCCTGAACAGGACACCTATACCAAAGGCTGCAGAGTGCTGATCCCTGAACAGGACACCTATACCAAAGGCTGCAGAGTGCTGATCCCTGAACAGGACACCTATACCAAAGGCTGCAGAGTGCTGATCCCTGAACAGGACACCTATACCAAAGGCTGCAGAGTGCTGATCCCTGAACAGGACACCTATACCAAAGGCTGCAGAGTGCTGATCCCTGAACAGGACACCTATACCAAAGGCTGCAGAGTGCTGATCCCTGAACAGGACACCTATACCAAAGGCTGCAGAGTGCTGATCCCTGAACAGGACACCTATACCAAAGGCTGCAGAGTGCTGATCCCTGAACAGGACACCTATACCAAAGGCTGCAGAGTGCTGATCCCTGAACAGGACACCTATACCAAAGGCTGCAGAGTGCTGATCCCTGAACAGGACACCTATACCAAAGGCTGCAGAGTGCTGATCCCTGAACAGGACACCTATACCAAAGGCTGCAGAGTGCTGATCCCTGAACAGGACACCTATACCAAAGGCTGCAGAGTGCTGATCCCTGAACAGGACACCTATACCAAAGGCTGCAGAGTGCTGATCCCTGAACAGGACACCTATACCAAAGGCTGCAGAGTGCTGATCCCTGAACAGGACACCTATACCAAAGGCTGCAGAGTGCTGATCCCTGAACAGGACACCTATACCAAAGGCTGCAGAGTGCTGATCCCTGAACAGGACACCTATACCAAAGGCTGCAGAGTGCTGATCCCTGAACAGGACACCTATACCAAAGGCTGCAGAGTGCTGATCCCTGAACAGGACACCTATACCAAAGGCTGCAGAGTGCTGATCCCTGAACAGGACACCTATACCAAAGGCTGCAGAGTGCTGATCCCTGAACAGGACACCTATACCAAAGGCTGCAGAGTGCTGATCCCTGAACAGGACACCTATACCAAAGGCTGCAGAGTGCTGATCCCTGAACAGGACACCTATACCAAAGGCTGCAGAGTGCTGATCCCTGAACAGGACACCTATACCAAAGGCTGCAGAGTGCTGATCCCTGAACAGGACACCTATACCAAAGGCTGCAGAGTGCTGATCCCTGAACAGGACACCTATACCAAAGGCTGCAGAGTGCTGATCCCTGAACAGGACACCTATACCAAAGGCTGCAGAGTGCTGATCCCTGAACAGGACACCTATACCAAAGGCTGCAGAGTGCTGATCCCTGAACAGGACACCTATACCAAAGGCTGCAGAGTGCTGATCCCTGAACAGGACACCTATACCAAAGGCTGCAGAGTGCTGATCCCTGAACAGGACACCTATACCAAAGGCTGCAGAGTGCTGATCCCTGAACAGGACACCTATACCAAAGGCTGCAGAGTGCTGATCCCTGAACAGGACACCTGTACCACAGGCTGCAGAGAGCTGATCCCTGAATAGGACACCTATACCAAAGACTGCAGAGTGCTGATCCCTGAACAGGACCCCTGTACCAAAGGCTGTAGAGCACTGATCCCTGAACAGGACACCTGTACCAAAGGATGCAGAGTGCTGATCCCTGAACAGGACACCTATACCAAAGGCTGCAGAGTGCTGACCCCTGAGCAGGACACCTATACCAAAGGCGGTAGAGTGCTGGTCCTTGAATGAAACACCTATACCAAAAGCTGCAGAGCACTGATACCTGAACAGGACACCTATACCAAAGACTGCAGAGTGCTGATCCCTGAATGGGGCACCTATACCAAAGGCTGCAGAGCGCTGATTCCTGAACAGGACACCTATACCAAAGGCTGCAGAGTGCTGATCCCTGAACGGCACACCTATAACAAAGGCTGCAGTGTGCTGATTCCTGAATAGGACACCTATACCAAAGGCTGCAGGGTGCTGATTCCTGAACAGGACACCTATACCAAAGGCTGTAGAGTGCTGATACTTGAATAAAACAACTATTCCAAAGGCTGCAGAGCACTGATCCCTGAAGAGGACACCTGTACCAAAGGCTGCAGAGTGCTGATCCCTGAACACCACACCTGTACCAAAGGCTGAATAGTGCTGATCCCTGAACAGGACAGCTATACCAAAGGCTGTAGAGTGCTGAACCCTGAACAGGACACCTATACCAAAGGCTGCAGAGTGCTGATCCCTGAACAGGACACCTGTACCAAAGGCTGCAGAGTGCTGATTCCTGAACAGTACACCTGTACCAAAGGCTGCAGAGTGCTGATACCTGAATGGAACACCTATACCAAAGACTGCAGAGTGCTGATCCCTGAACAGGACCCCTGTACCAAAGGCTGCAGAGCGGGGATTCCTGAACAGTACACCTATACCAAAGGCTGCAGAGTGCTGACCCTGAACAGGACACCTATACCAAAGGCTGCAGAGTGCTGCTCCCTGAACGGGACACCTATACCAAAGGCTGCAGAGTGCTGATCCCTGAACAGGACACCTGTATCAAAGGCTGCAGAGCACTGATTCCTGAACAGGACACCTGTACCAAAGGCTGCAGAGTGCTGATACCTGAACAGGACACCTATACAAAAGGCTGTAGAGTGCTGATCCTTGAATAAAACACCTATACCAAAGGCTGCAGAGCACTGATTCCTGAACAGGACACCTGTACCAAAGGCTGCAGAGCACTACTTCCTGAACAGGACACCTGTACCACAGGCTGCAGAGTGCTGATCCCTGAATAGGACACCTATACCAAAGACTGCAGAGTGCTGACCCTGAATAGGACACCTATACCAAAGGCTGCAGAGTGCTGACCCCTGAACAGGACACCTATACCAAAGGCTGCAGAGTGCTGATCCCTGAACAGGACACCTATACCAAAGGCTGCAGAGTGCTGATCCCTGAACAGGACACCTATACCAAAGGCTGCAGAGTGCTGATCCCTGAACAGGACACCTATACCAAAGGCTGCAGAGTGCTGATCCCTGAACAGGACACCTATACCAAAGGCTGCAGAGTGCTGATCCCTGAACAGGACACCTATACCAAAGGCTGCAGAGTGCTGATCCCTGAACAGGACACCTATACCAAAGGCTGCAGAGTGCTGATCCCTGAACAGGACACCTATACCAAAGGCTGCAGAGTGCTGATCCCTGAACAGGACACCTATACCAAAGGCTGCAGAGTGCTGATCCCTGAACAGGACACCTATACCAAAGGCTGCAGAGTGCTGATCCCTGAACAGGACACCTATACCAAAGGCTGCAGAGTGCTGATCCCTGAACAGGACACCTATACCAAAGGCTGCAGAGTGCTGATCCCTGAACAGGACACCTATACCAAAGGCTGCAGAGTGCTGATCCCTGAACAGGACACCTATACCAAAGGCTGCAGAGTGCTGATCCCTGAACAGGACACCTATACCAAAGGCTGCAGAGTGCTGATCCCTGAACAGGACACCTATACCAAAGGCTGCAGAGTGCTGATCCCTGAACAGGACACCTATACCAAAGGCTGCAGAGTGCTGATAGCTGAACAGGACACCTATACCAAAGGCTGCAGAGTGCTGATCCCTGAACAGCACACCTATACCAAAGGTTGTAGAGTGCTGATCCTTGAATAAAACACCTATACCAAAGGCTGCAGAGCACTGATCCCTGAACAGGACACCTGTACCAAAGGCTGCAGATCACTGATTCCTGAACAGGACACCTATACCAAAGGCTGTACAGTGCTGATCCCTGAACAGGTCACCTGTATCAAAGGCTGCAGAGCACGGATTCCTGAACAGGACACCTGTACCAAAGGCTGCAGAGTGCTGATCCCTGAACGGGACACCTATACCAAAGGCTGCAGAGTGCTGATCCCTGAACAGGAGACCTGTACCACAGGCTGCAGAGCACTGATTCCTGAACAGGACACCTATACCAAAGGTGGTAGAGTGCTGATCCTTGAATAAAACACCTATACCAAAGGCTGCAGAGCACTGATCCCTGAACAGGACACTGTAACAAAGGCTGCAGAGTGCTGATCCCTGGACAGGACACCTATACCAAAGGCTGCAGAGTGCTGACCCCTGAACAGGACACCTATACCAAAGGTTGCAGAGTGCTGATCCCTGAACAGGACACCTGTACCACAGGCTGCAAAGTGCTGATCCCTGAATAGGACACCTATACCAAAGACAAGAGAGTGCTGATCCCTGAATAGGACAGCTATACCAAAGGCTACAGAGTGCTGACCCCTGAACAGGACACCTATACCAAAGGTGGTAGAGTGCTTATCCTTGAATAAAACACCTATACCAAAGGCTGTAGAGCACTGATCCCTGAACAGGACACCTGTAACAAAGGCTGTAGAGCACTGATCCCTGAAAAAGACACCTGTAACAAAGGCTGCAGAGTGCTGACCCCTGAACAGGACACCTATACCAAAGGCTGCAGTGTGCTGGTCCCTGAACAGGACACCTGTACCACAGGCTGCAGAGAGCTGATCCGGAATAGGACACCTGTACCACAGGCTGCAGAGATGTGATCCCTGAATAGGACACCTATACCAAAGACTGCAGAGTGCTGATCCCTGAACAGGACACCTGTACCAAAGGCTGTAGAGCACTGATCCCTGAACAGGACACCTGTACCAAAGGCTGCAGAGTGCTGATTCCTGAACAGAACACCTATACCAAAGGCTGTAGAGTGCTGATCCTTGAATCAAACACCTATACCAAAGGCTGCAAAGCACTGATCCCTGAACAGGACACCTATACCAAAGGCTGCAGAGTGCTGAACCCTGAGCAGGACACCTATACCAAAGGCGGTAGAGTGCTGGTCCTTGAATGAAACACCTATACCAAAAGCTGCAGAGCACTGATCCCTGAACAGGACACCTATACCAAAGGCTGTAGAGTGCTGATCCTTGAATAAAACACCTATACCAAAGGCTGTAGAGCACTGATACCTGAACAGGACACTGTAACAAAGGCTGCAGAGTGCTGACCCCTAGACAGGACACCTATACCAAAGGCTGCAGAGTGCTGATCCCTGAACAGGACACCTATACCACAGGCTTCAGAGTGCTAATCCCTGAATAGGACACCTATATCAAAGGCTGCAGAGTGCTGATCCCTGAAGAGGACACCTGTACCACAGGCTGCAGAGAGCTGATCCCTGAATAGGACACCTTTACCAAAGACTGCAGAGTGCTGATCCCTGAACAGGACCCCTGTACCAAAGGCTGTAGAACACTGATTCCTGAACAGGACACCTGTACCAAAGGCTGCAGAGTGCTGATCCCTGAACAGAACACCTATACCAAAGGCTGTAGAGTGCTGTTCCTTGAATCAAACACCTATACCAAAGGCTGCAAAGCACTGATCCCTGAACAGGACACCTATACCAAAGGATGCAGAGTGCTGACCCCTGATCACGACACCTATACCAAGGGCGGTAGAGTGCTGGTCCTTGAATGAAACACCTATACCAAAGGCTGCAGAGCACTGATCCCTGAACAGGACACCTATACTAAAGGCTGCAGAGTGCTGACCTCTGAACAGGACACCTATACCAAAGGCTACAGAGTGCTGATCCCTGAACGGGACACCTATACCAAAGGCTGCAGAGTGCTGATTCCTGAACAGGACACCTATACCAAAGGCTGCAGAGCACTGATCCCTGAAGAGGACACCTGTACCAAAGCCAGCAGAGTGCTGATCCCTGAATAGGACACCTATACCAAAGACTGCAGAGTGCTGACCCTGAATAGGACACCTATACCAAAGGCTGCACAGTGCTGATCCCTGAATAGGACCCCTGTACCAAAGGCTGTAGAGCACTGATCCCTAAACAGGACACCTGTACCAAAGGCTGCAGAGTGCTGATCCCTGAACAGGACCCCTGTACCAAAGGCTGTAGAGCACTGATCCCTAAACAGGACACCTGTACCAAAGGCTGTAGAGTGCTGATCCTTCAATCAAACACCTATACCAAAGGCTGCAAAGCACTGATCCCTGAACAGGACACCTATACCAAAGGCTGCAGAGTGCTGAACCCTGAACAGGACACCTATACCAAAGGCTGCAGAGTGCTGATCCCTGAACAGGACACCTATACCAAAGGCTGCAGAGTCCTGATCCCTGAACAGGACACCTGTTCCAAAGGCTGCAGACCACTGATCTCTGGACAGGACACCCATACCAAACTTCTGCCCCCCCCACAATGCTCAGGATCACTGTAAATAGAGGGTAGATCTGCATAAGGAAACCGTCTTCCAGACAGCTGGTCACTTACTCACATTAACTCACAGGAATGGTGATAGCATGGACAAGTTCCATGCAAGCTCAAACCAGACAAAAATCCTAGCATAGACATAATGAAATAGATAAGAAACCCCAATACAACTGAAGGAAATCTTGCCAATCAGTGGTTGATGGAGGAGACCGTCTCTTCGAAGTCTGGGACTCTTAATAGGTGTCACAGAGCCCCATCTTTTTCCCTCTTTTATGTATGAACATCTCCAGGTAGGGACATCGACATCAGGAGAAGCCATTCACTTAGGAGTGATCACACTCACTCCTAAGGGCTCCTGTGTTTTGATGAATGGTCTCCAAAGGCCACATATCAATAGCTTGGACTCCAGAGTGGCACTATTGGTAGGGAGGTGAACCTTTAAGTGGTGGGACATAGAAGGAGTTCTGGGCGTTGGAGACATGACCTTTTTGAAGGGGGTAGCAAGGTGATGAACCTGCTTTCTCTCTTTTTTACTTTCCATTCATGAGGTGAGCACTTTGCCACATGCTTCTGTCAAGATTTGTTGCCTCTATGGGCTCCAAAGTCTACAGGTTGGCGTGAATGGAAGTTCCAACCCATCTTTTGGCCATAGCTCTTTTATAAGATTATCTCTTCCTCCAGCCTCTGAGGTACCACATCACCCTGGAATCCTTCACCCTGGAACTGAGTTCCCAGATAATCACAGGCCAAGGATGAACCCTAAGGAAATATGTTAGCTATAAAATTTTGATTTCATCATTGGTTTCTTTTCAGAATTTGCAACTTTGATGTATTAAAATATGATATCCTGTTTTCTATTTGGGTTGCCATGATGAATAGAAAATTTGAACTTTGCTGGGCATGGTGGCACATGCCTTTAATCCTAGCATTTGGGAGTCAGATGCAGGCGGATCTTTGTGAGTTCAAGGCCAGCCTGGTCTACAGAGTGAGTTCCAGGACATCTGGGGATACAGGGAGACCCTGTCTTGAAAAGACCAAAAAAAAAGAAAAGAAAATTTGAACTTTAAAAATTAGCCATTTGTCTTTCTTCTGTAAATTGTGGGGTCATGGCCCTTGCAAGTTTTCCTGCTGCACTTTGTTTCTTCATGAAGTTATAGAATATCTCTATAAATAAAGCACAATTATGGAGATCAGACTGGGCCTTGCTGTAACTTACTCCATAGTGTATAAAATAGTGTGTGTGTTGGGGGCGGGGGTTCAGACTGTGCCTAGCCCTGAGAAACTCCATTTTTGGCAAGTACCTTTTGACTCCATCTTGAGGACAGAGGATGACTGTGCTCTAGGTAGACATGTAAACAACATCATTGTCTGATCCTACTCAGGCAAGACAGAATGATAGGTGACTTATTCCTGGGGTAGAGAGGGTGCCACCCCATGAACTTACTGGGGTGAATTAAAATTGTAGGAGCACACTGGTATATTAAAATCATATTAGGGAAATAAGACACAAGAACTTATTAGTCCCACTAGACTGAGGAAAGGGTAAAACTCCCTCAACTGTATCTCATAAATGCGTCAACACTGGCACTGTAACCATGACAGTCACATCAGTGACCACGGCGGCCTCTGTCTATCCTTCACGTGATCCCTTCTCCCTTTGCAGTTGAACTCAACTCTGCAGCTTTGCTTCTAACCCTGATTCTGTCAGGGCCTGACAATAAGCAACTAATTCTTCCCCGAAGTGGGTTCCTTATCTTATCGATAGACTTCATTTACATTTCTGTCAACCTACTTCTGAAACCTTGTGAGACTACTCATTCTTTAACCCTTTATGTCTTTTCTGTAGTTCATGTATACACAGAGATATAGTCATTATGAGATATATGATGCGAAAGTTAATATTAGTAATTAGGATTGAAATGAAAGAACCTGTGCTCACTTTGGCCAGATTACTAAGGAGAACAGGGGTATCAACCAAATTCTTGTCCTTGAAATTTCTCTGCATTGTGATTTATTATTATTCAATAAGTTCCAGCAATATGGAAACACACAAGTGTGTTCATCTGTATCTCTGACATAGCAAACTCACAACAGTGATTTTCTGAGTTGGTTGGGACTTTTCTATATGTCTTTTTTTAATCTTTATTATTTTTTATGTGTATGAGTTTACTGTCTCCATGTGCACCCGTGTCATGCAATGCCATGGAGGTCTGAAGAGGGCGTTGGATTCCCCTGGAACTGGAGTTAAAGATGGTTCTTACCTGCCATGTGGGTGCTGGGAATCAAACCTGGGTCCTCTGCAAGAGCAGTCAGCGCTCTTAACCACTAAGCCATCTCTCCAGCCCAGCCCCCTGTTCTATATATTTTATATGTGATACTTTCTATCATATATATTTTATATATACAGTTAGAATATCTGCTGTACTAATTTTATCACTACTTGTGATTTTCCTCATTTTTACACCATAAGACTTTTTCTCCCTTGCATAATAATTCATTAATTTTAGAATGGCAATAGTTATTTTTATCCTTTACTTCTTTTTTTATTAAAATATTTTTTATTAATTTTATTTATTTCTGTATGTGTATGAATGTACTGTCTGCATGCAAGTTTGTGCACCCGTGTCATGCAACGCCGTGGAGGTCAGAAGAGGGTCTCGGATTCCCCTGGAACTGGAGTTCTCCTGGAATTGGAGTTTCAGACGGTTCTCAGCCGCCATTTGGGTGCTGGGGATCGAACCCGGGTCCTCTGTAAGAGCGATTGGTGCTCTTAACTGCTAGGCCATCTATCCAGCCCATCCTTTACTTCTATAATTCATCTGGAATTTGAAGTATAACCAAGGCAAGTATCTGATTTAAGCTTCCCAAATGCTAGTTTCCCACATATCCATAGTTCTTGAATAGTTCATTTATTTCTTTTCCCTTTTAGTTAAAAAAAAAACTCAACAAAAATTCATTTTCTGTTCTCCACCAAACACAGTGCTAGGTATAGCTTATCCAGCTTTGAGAGAGGAGAGTGTGCAAGCTGATGTAACTCAACTGATAGACATTTGAACAATAAATTTTAAGTGATAAATTTATGTAAATTATTGATAAATATATTGCTATATGCATGCAATTTGCAAAAGAAACTACCAATGACTAATTCTTAAAAATTCAAATTTTCTCTTCATTATGGAAAAAAATAAAGCAAGAGATGACATTTTAATATACCAAAATAGCAAAATTGTAAAGGGAAGGCAATAATGAAGTTAAATCTTCATTGCTGATCTATTTCCTGAGGCTTAGTTCCTTGGCTTTGATTATCAGAACTTTAGTCCAAGACAAGGATCAGGGTGTCCTTGAGCCTTTGAGGCCAGGGGCAGCGATGACTCCACAAAGGAGCCATAGCCAGGAAGATGGGGCGGGAACTTCTGTTCAGGTCAGGAGCTATGAAGACTCCTGAGCAGTATACCACTCAATGGTCTGATATCTTTCTTCGCTTATGTAAATCATTGTTTCTGAAGACCCCCAAAACTTTTATAGTTTGTTTCATCTAGAGCTTCCTAATTCTAGCAAGGATTTTTCCTGTGCCTTATTGATTTGAGTTGCTATTTAAAAACGAGACAGGCTGCATTCATCAGAAGGGGTCCCGTGACTCTGCAGAGAAGCCAGAGACATTTGGCTTTGGTCTTGAGAAATGAAGCATTTGTGAGATTCCAGATATAAGCAATAACATGCAGATAAACAAAGCCAAACAGACAGCAAAGCATAAGATATATGTGTAATAACAGCCCACGAGCTATCCTCAATTGAATTTTAGATCTAGAAGAGAATTCGTTGAAACTTTTTACTTTGTAATTGGGAAATATAATAAACAAATGTCACAGGCTATTCAGGAAACTGTTCACCATGTACAAAGAAACCCCTCAGTATTGTGAAATTAGGCTATGTCTTTTTCATTTTAAATTTTCTAAGCTTTAACCTCCAAATTCCTGCTCCAGGTAACTGGACCCATACACACTTAACAGAGTCTCTACTTACATTTTACACAAGCTGCAAACCCATCTTTCTAAAATAAAACCTCTTCCTGCAGGGCACAAGATCAAGTCAACAGCATGGACAGAGGAGGGAGGGGTGCATGAGGCCCCACCCCTGAGTTGCTGCTATTGGCAGTTGATGGCTACTGAAGGAGAGAAAGTTGCCCATGGCCCAGTGGACAGCCACACACCCCACCCAGGCAGCATTAATTGGATTCAGTGGGTTAAAAAAAAAAAGGACATGAATTGGAAGGGGTTGATGGTAATTCTCCCAAAGGAATTGGAGGAATGAGTGGGGCATAGACACAATCAAATATATTGTATATATAGTCTCTGGTCAGGCATGGTGGGTCATCCTTATAACCCCAGCACTCAGGAAGATGAAGCAAGATGGTAGTCATGAGTCCAAGGTCAGCCTGGGCTACAGTCAACCCAGGGCCAGCCTGGGATACAGAGTAAGGTCTTATCTTTTAAAAAAAGGCACACACAAAGCCACAACTGGCTAAGTTTTAGAGAACAAGACCTCAGAGTGTGTGTCCCTCGCTGGGACTTCTATATTAAACCTCACCCATCCACAGCTCAGGGACCATTGAGGAAGAGAGCACAGAAGATTGTAAGAGCCAGGGTTGGTGCATGAACATAAAGGAAACAGAGGCCTTCAGACCACTGGGAACTTGCTCATATGAACTCGCAGCAATGGTGACAGCAAGCATAAGACTCATGCCAACTCTGTCAGACAAAAACCCAGCATAGAACTGAGGAAATGGGCAGGAGAATCCAGCCCTAGCCGAAGAACTATTGGTAACTGATTACTGTTGGGTGAGGGGGAGTAGATCTTTTTTAAGGGAGAGACTCCAGATAGGCTGACTAGACTCCAGTGGATGAACTTGCATCGAGGGATATCTAGGTATATTTGACTGGATAGGACTTAACATATATGACAGAATGCATGAAGTCTGGTCCGAGGAAGTATAGGGACACAGATGGGGTAGGGGTCTGTGGTGGTTTGAATGTGGGTCCCCCATAGGCTCTAGGTATTCAGACGTTTGTCTCCAGTTGGTGGCGCTGTTTTTGGAGGTCTTGGGGTGTGTGGCCATGCTTTAGGAAGTGTGTCACTGGGGGCAGGCTTAGTGACCTTAACAAGCCTCCTGGTCTACAGTTGCTCCCTCTCTGTTTCCTGTGCTCTTCGCGAGATGTGACCCTCGGCCAGATCCAGCCGTCATGCCTCCCGCCACAATGGACTCTAATTCCCTGGAACCGCCAATCATAAACTCAAATAAACTCTTCCTTTTATAAGTTCCTTGGTCTGGTGTTTTATCACAGCAACAGAAAAGTGACTAACAGTTATTGGTACCAGAAGGTGGGGTGTTGGCTGTGAAGAACTGACCATTGTATGTTTGGAGAAGTGTGGAAGACTTTGGAACTTTGGGCTGGAAAGGCTGTTGACTATTGTAAGCAAGCTTAAAGGGCCCATTCTAGTGGACCCTGGAAGAAAGCTGGCTGCAAAGAATGTAGTTCCAGAGAAATAAAGACTTAGCAGAAACGAGATATTTTGATAAAGAGTCTGGCAGCAGTTTGCCCACAGCCCAATTTGCTTGCCTGATGCTAAGTTGAAAAGTGTGGACTGATCTATTTTGTGAGGATATTTCAGACAGCCTAATGTAGAATGTGGTGCGTAGCTTTTAATAAGGTGAAATTATACAGATCTACAGTGAAAAAGGCGAATGGGGCAAAAGAAATCAGAATGTACGGTTTGGACTGAAAAGTGCACTAGGAAGATTAAAGGTGGGGCCAAGGCATGTGAAGGAGAGGTTCCTTTTGATAAGGAGATTAGAGTGCTAAGGAAGGGCCTCAAATTTAACAAGGCAACAAAAGAATCATACCTTCAGGGCAAGACACACACCCAGCTAATCCTCCAGCAAGTCCAGGGCAGAGAAATTGCAAATGTGGTTGAAAATGGGCCAGTGTCCGTCCCGAACTTGCAGCCAATTCGGCAATTTCTTCACAGGGTGCTGCTTAGAGGCATGAAGTTTACAAGAAGTGAAGGGGCATCATTCTTGTTCCTCCATGGTTTCAAAGAGCCAATAGAGCGCAAGGCAAGTACAGCAGGGGTGTCCCTGATAAGAAGGCCCTGATGAGGCTATTGCATGAGCTGTGAATGTGAGAGCCTGGTGTGGCAGCGAGACCCAAAGAACATTCTGAGATGCCAGACCTGTAGATATTGCCAGGAGAGCTGCATACAGGGAGTGGTACCAGCCTTAGAAAGAGATGTATGTTGCAAGCAAAGCGGGAGAGCTGAGCCATCTAAGCCTTTGGAAGTCAAGTCCAGAGATGTGTGGACTACAGGACTGGCATTGCCCTGCTGGGTTTTGGTCTTGTTTGGTCCAGTATTTCCTCACTATGCCTCTATTCCTCCCTTTTGGAATGGGAATGTGTATTCGGTTCCACTGTATGTTGGGAGTATGTAATTTGTCTTTTGATTTTACAGGAGCTTACAGTTTGGGAGATTGGCCTGAGTCTCAGAGACTTTGGACTGTGGACTTTTGAATGGCATTGAGACTGGTAAAGACTGTGGGGACTTTTAAGCTTGGACTAAATGCATTTTGCATTTTATATGGTCAAGAGCCTATGGGGGTCAGGGAGTGGAATGTGGTGGTTTGAATGTGTGTCACCCATAGGCTCTAGGTATTCAGACGTTTGTCTCCAGTTGGTGGCGCTGTTTTTGGAGGTCTTGGGGTGTGTGGCCATGCTGCAGGAAGTGTGTCACTGGAGGCAGGCTTAGTGAGCTTAACAAGCCTCCTGGTCTACAGTTGTTCCCTCTCTGTTTCCTGTGCTCTTCGCAAGATGCGACCCTCGGCCTGCTGCTCCAGATCCAGCTGCCACGCCTTCCGCCACAATGGACTCTAATTCCCTGGAACTGCCAATCGTAAGCTCAAATAAACTCTTCCTTTTATAAGTTCCTTGGTCTGGTGTTTTATCACAGCAACAGAAAAGTGACTAATACAGGGTCTAAAAATTTGAAAATTTGGTTAAGATCTATTATGTGAAATCCAGAAAAACTCAATAAAATATTTTTGAAAAGAATGTCTCTACCACTCAATAAACAAATACAAACAAATAAACATAAAATCATATCAGTTCATTATATAATCAATAATCACTAAGTGTACAGTGACCAAGAGATAGAGAAAAAAAATCAGTACAAGAAGAAATGACAGAGGGTGATAGAACTTGAAGGACCTTAAGAGTGCTATTATATACCCTGTAAATCGGAGATGGGGAGATGGCTCAGCCGTTAGGAGCACTGACTGCTCTATGAGGAGGACTCAGGTTCAGTTCTCAGCATCCACATGATGGTTAACAACCATCTGTAACTCCAGTTTCAGGGGATCTGATGCCCTCTTCTGGCCTCCATGGGCATTGCACAACACAAACACACATACATGTAGGAAATACACTCACACACATAAATAAAAATAATAATTTTAAAAATAAATCATATAAAACTGCTCATCATGTAAAAGAGGACATGAATATAATAAATAGATGTTAAAGTAATAAAACAGAATTTATAGAGATAGAAAATACAATATCTGAAATGAAAATCCAAATAACATTAATATCAGACAAGATACATGAAAAAAAATGTATGAGTGAACTTCCTGAAATTACAATAGAAATTAAAATGACAGGGATAAAATAGAACCTCTGCAATATATGGGACCATATCAATGAAAATACAATTGAGGTCTCAGGAAAGTAGAGAAAGAGGTGGGTATTCAGGAAAAAATTGGAAAGGTCCTGGCTAAAACTCCAAATCTGGTGAAAATGTCTCCACCCACTGTGTGGTCTAAAGCTGCTATAACCCCGATGGGCTTCTGTTTTGAGTGTTTGTTCCCAGGGTGGTATGCTATTTTGAGAGGCTTTGGAAGGTGGAGTCTAACTGGTGGGAGTAACTCACTAGAGGCCAGCCTTGAAAATTACATTTGTATCTGGTCCTGCCTGGTTTTTGGTTTCTTGGTCCACCATGGTGTGAACAAGCTGCCACTCCACACTCCAGCCAGCATTAATGGAGCCCTTCTGCCATGCCTTCCCACTGTATGGACTGGAATCACCATGCAATGAGAGTCAAAACAAATCTTCCTTTCCTCTCAAATTTTTTCTGACAGATAGTTTGGTCACAGTAACTGAAAAAGTAACTCATAGACTCACAGATCCAGGAAGCTCAACAAACCCTAGCCAGTACAAATAATAAAAGCAGTAGTAGTAGTAGTAGCAGCAGCAGCAGCAGTAGTAGTATAGTAGTAGTAGTAGTAGTAGTAGTTATTGATGCATGGCTGTAACGTCAGCAGCTGAGAAGCTGGATCAAGAGAATCGTGAGCTTGAAGCCAGCCTAAGACAGAGAGTGAAACAGAGAGTTAATCTTTTCTTTAAAATCAGTTTATTCCTGGTTACTTTCACACATGTATATAATGTATCTTGATCATACCCACACCTCACTTTCCCCATTCTCTCTCCATGGGGACCCCGACATGTTACTGTCTCACCTACATGTCTTTTGTGTATGTGTGTGTGTGTGTCTTTTTTGAGACAGGGTCTCTCTGTAGCCCCACTTAGTCTGGAACTCACTATATAGACCAGACTGACCTCAATCTCAATCTGCCTCCCTCTGCATTCTAAGTGCTGGGATTAAAGGCATGCACCACCACACCCAACTTTCATGCCTTTTTGTAACTCACTGAGTTCAGATAGTATTGTCTGGAAGTGTATAGGTGTGGAACCAGGAACCAGATCAAGAGTAACCTACCAGGGGCCACTCACCAAAGAAAATCCATTCTCCCTTCCCCAACAGTCACCAACTTCCAATAGCTCTTTAACCAGGGCTGGGGCCCTGTGAGCCCCTCCCCTATCATTTTTCAATGTTGTCTGCCTTGATCTTGTGCAGATAACCACAGCTTCTGTGAGCTCATGGGTGTAATGTCAGGTTAAGTTCAGAAAACAGCATTTCACAGCATCTGTTCTCATCCCCCAACTCTTGCATTCTTTCCTCCTCTTCTTCCAGAACATTTCCTGATCTTGGGGCAAGTGGTTTAATACAAATGTCCCATTTAGGACTGAGCACACAGCAGTCACTTATTCTCAACTCTGACCAGTTAAGAGTCTCTACATCAATTATTACTCACTACAAAAAGAAGCTTCGCTGACCAAGGCTGAGAGTTGCATTAATTTATAGAGTGATTTGTTGGCACAACTGCCCTGCATTGAAAAGTGAATTTCTCAAATGCCTCAGGCTCTAGCAGGCTCTAGGCAGTGCTCTGTGGGAAGTGACAGCTAAGCTCTATTGTCAGTTTGGCTGGATCTGAAATCATGTAAGTTATACCTTTGGATGGGTCTGAGAGGGAATTTCCAGGAAGGAATAACTAAGGGGAGAAGACCCTCCCCAAAAAAGTTCTGATGGAAAAGCAGTGCTGCTTTGCCTGCCCATATCATCTTCTTACTGGTGAGTGCATCAATGTCCCTGCTGCTGCTGCTGCTGCTGCTGCTGCTGCTGCTGCTGCTGCTACTACTGCTGCTGCTGCTGCTGTTACTGTTACCATCATCCTTCATCACATTAGAGTCCAGCTTCCTCAGCCTCCCAAGAAGATTAAATAGAAACATTTCTTCTCTGTCAGACTGGAACTGCTGAGACATTCAGCTTCATGGACTGAGCAGCTCCTGGATTCTCAGCATGTCCAACATGTAGACAGTACTTTTTGGACCACACAATCCATACTGTGTGAGCCTATCTAAAAATTCCCACTTATCATCTATGTCCATTCTGTCAATTATGTTCTAGAGAGCTCAGACAAAAACAAAGGCCATGTCTTAAAATAATAACAGTGAACAGAGACACATAATAGCCAAATTTCTGAATAATACTATTAAAGAAAAACTCTCAAAAGCAGTCAGAGTATTTATATAAGAAGAAACAAAATATAATAGCCTGATGTTGGCTTACAGAATGGACTGTGCTTAGACTGATTTCCAGCCCCACTCGGTCTGCTAGCCATGCCTTCAGGCTACACATCATCAGATCAGGCACCCAAAGTGAATGAGTTCCATGTAATTCATTCCAGGTTTCATTTTTCCACAAGATGACAAGATAAGAGTCTTTACACATCCCAGTTATACCAAGTCTTCTTTTGAAAAGTCCTCTAGCAAACTGAACTTTTACCATTAACTACGGAACAGATCATATCTGATATGTGATTTCCTGAGGGCCATGTTTTATATTTAAATATTAATCTTGGAACAGTATTCATGTAGGTCTTCCTGCAGTTCATGAGACTCTGTTGGAAAGAAAAAAAATATTTCACATGTTTTAGGTATTGTATGCTCAGTGATTGCTGAGCCCCCCCCCCCTTGTCCATTTAAAAGCAGTAAAGAGTAAAGCAGTAGAACCAAGCAGAGAAGGAATAGAAAGACTAGGCCCTGCTTCCCTGCCTCAGAGCTCCTGCAGGACAAGGCTTTCCTTGGAGAACATGCACTCTATTCTCCCCAGGTCACTCACTGCACGATTAGCTCCTAAAGCACGTGGCCAGTCCTGAATTGACATCTATTCACTTGTCTCCGAGCTGTCTCCTTTTCCCCCCAGGTTCCACTTTTCGTCGTTTAACAATAAGTTATTTTTCTGATCATGGTGACAAAAACACATAAGAAAAGCAACTTAGGGCTGGAAAGATGGCCTAGTGGTTAAGAGCACCGACTACTCTTGCAGAGGACCTGGGTTCGATCCCCAGCACCCACATGGCAGCTAAGAACCACCGTCTGTAACTCCAGTTCCAGGGGAATCCGACACCCTCTTCTGACCTCCACGGCATTGCACGACACAGGTGCACAGACTTGCATACAGACAGTACAATCATAAACATATGAAAATCAAAAAAAAATTAAAAAAAAAAGAAAAGCAACTTAAAGAAGGAAGGTTTTAAGTTGGTTCACAATTTGAGGTATAGCCCACCATGTTGAGGAAGATGTGGGTGAGATGTGCCCACAGTTAGGAGGCAGACAGACCCATGTTTGCACTCAGCTCACTTTCTCCTTTTACCCTGTAGCTCAGCCCCTGATGGCACCCCATGGGGTGATGCCACCCACATTCAGGGTGCATCATCTCTCCCTAGTTAAACTGTACTGGAAACTTCCCCAAAGACAGACCTAGAAGTGTGTGTCTTAGGCGACTGCACATTTGGTCAAGTTGACAATGAACACTGACCACCACAAGATCCATCAGCAGTCCAAGTACAAAGATCAGAAAACTGTTACCTCCTTTCCCCTCACCCACTGGCTTGTCATAATTCAGCAGTTTCTTTTTTTGTGTGAGACAGGGTCTCCCTGTAGCTCTGGCTGTCCTGGAACTAACTTAACTCTGTAAAGCCAGGTTGGACTGAACTCACAGAAATCTGTCTTCTGGCTCAGAGTGCTAAGGTATCATAAAGGCATGTGCCACCACGCCCGGCTTAAAGATAAGCCATGTGGGTGCTGTGAATCGAACCTGGGTCCTCTGAAAGAGCAGTCAGTGTTCCTAACCACTGAGCCATCTCTCCAGCCCCTATTCAGCAGTTTCTATCAAATCTATCACCTAAAGTACCTCACAGCCCCTCCTCTTCTACCTGTCACCTTCCCTCTCTCTCTCAGCCCCTCGCCTGACTTTGCAATCTTTTCTTCACACTTCAGTTAGAAAGATGCACTTTTTTTCTGCCTTCATATTTAGTCACCTCATGTTTCTGTATTCTCACCTAACGAGACTAACAATTTAATCTTTCACTTTTAAAAACTACTGCGAATTTTAAATATTTATTTTTATTTTAGTTTTTTTATTATTAATGTATGAGTTCATTTGTTTCACCTGCATGATCATGTATGGATTACATAGGTGCACTCTCTGTTGTATATCATGCCTTGGAGATCAGAAAAAAACAGTATCCAGCTCCCCTGGAACTAGATAAAAACAGTGTTGTTAGCCCAGCCTAATGTGGGTGCTAGGAATCAAGCCAGGTCCTCTGTCAAAGAGTCAGGACATACCTTATTTGCGAGCCTCTCTGCGTCCAACTGCTGGAATTTTTAAAAATTTATTTCATAGTTTGTAATTTCTTACATCAATCTTCAGTCCAAATTGACAAGTTACCCTCCTCTGCCCCCATACTCCCTCAGCGCCTCCCAAGTAGCCTTTCTGCCATCATTATCTTATATCTTTCTCAGCTCTTTCCAAGTTTTTCACTTACAGGAGGCTTGTTTGTTTTGGGCAGAATTTAATGTGTATCAATCAGTTCTTTGACCGTCTTTATCTGTTCTTTTATTGTTTTTTTTTTTCTTTGTTCTTTGTTTTCTTAATATGTTATAGAACCTTTATGATATGTAACAGAATTGCCTCTGAGAGATTAACTGTATGTTAATTAAAAATATGTTTAGGCGAGTTCCACATTTCTCCCTTCAATTTTTATACTCTAAAATTATGAGAATATTACCTCCATTCCCATATTACAATAATTACAAGTGTCTGAAAATAAGTGGTAGGTCACCATTCTAGAGCCTGTGAAGGATTCATCATTTAACACACAGTTGCTTTCAGATAAAAAAAAGTAAACATCGATGTTTGTCAGCTGCCTTTCACTGGGGATTTGGTGTGTTAGCATCCACAAATGGGGAAAAACCGCCTTTTCCTTTTTTTCATAGGAACTTATGTACTTCCTTAGCATAATGATTCAATTCCATTTTACTGCAGTCTGAGTCCTCTTACAAGACCCGCGCCTTCATTGCGATCTAGAACTCACGGGAGGAGAATAGACATTTACCGGTCACGCATACCACAACGTTCCGGTATAGAGTAGACATTTTGCCAGGGCTCAGGTACACAAAGGGTTGAGCCGCAGAGGGTGGGGAACTCGGGTGGGGGGTGGTACCCAGTCTCCGTTCAGCGGTGTGAAGAGTAGACATAAAACATTAGCGGTAAGTATCTTTGCAATGGAGATATTGGAGATATATCCTATATTATGAGGTAGAGGGGGATAGGATAGAAGGATCGATATGATGGAGAGAGGTAGAGGAGTCCAGGCATGTTGATGGTCATGCGCGCTTTGAGTCTTTTAGGGCTCTTCCCAACCTGATGTGTTCCATAGTGGTTGTATGAGTTTATCATTCAACCGAGCAATGGCATTGAGGGTCCCTTTACCCCACAACCCTCTCTCTAGTATTTGGTGTCTTTGTTTTCTTGATCTTCCCAGTCTTCTGG
This sequence comes from Rhizomys pruinosus, assembly GCA_009823505.1. NCBI lineage: Eukaryota > Metazoa > Chordata > Mammalia > Rodentia > Spalacidae > Rhizomys > Rhizomys pruinosus. Next base: position 1,699,200 of record VZQC01006595.1, read on the forward strand.
GGTAGATGATCATCTGGGTGCGGAGGTTGCCACGTGTGTTGAGAGCACTGGTACTGCTCTTGCAGAGGACCCTGGTTTTCAATTGTCAGCACCCCACATGGCAGTAAGATCATCTGTCTAAACTCCGTAGTTTCAGGGGATATCCAACACGCACTCTGTGATCTGCAGGGCATCATCAATGGGCACCATCCATTTACGAGGTACTCTAGAGTACATCCTACACATAAAAAATAAAAAGATATATCCTGAGAGTGGTTTAATTTGCGTTTCCTTAATTTTAGGGCAATGTTGATTACACTTTTTAAAGCATGGATTTTCAAGCCATCGTCTAATTCCTAACTTTGATAGTTCCTCGTTCAGGTCTTTCTTTCTCATCTTTTTGAGTGGATCATTTGTTTTCCTTTTTCTTCTTTTTTTTTGTAGTTTATTTATTTTTTTGTTTGTCTTTTGTCGAGTTCTCTGAAGAAAGTCCCCCACTTGGATTTTCTTTCACTTCCTTGTTGTATTTTTGGCTTGAGAGAACTTTTGAGTTTGATGAAGGTCCCATTGTCAACTGTTGACCTAATTTCCTATGCACTATGTTGATTAGAAGTTTTTTCAAAACTATTCTTTGTAGGTTTGCTTGCAATATTTTGATTCCTATTCACCCTTCAGAGTTTTGGTGCTTTCACACTTGAAGATTTTTGATCGTATTGGAGTTGATTTTTTGTATCAGGATGAGAGGGAAGGGTTTTAATTTATCCTTCAAAATTATTCATTTTACATTTTTTTTTTTTTTTTGAAAGATGCTATCATTTTCTCCCATTGAGCTTTTTTGATTTTAATATGAGTGTTTGTTGAAATTTTGTATGTAGCTCTCAAGTTTTGGATCTTCAATTTTATCCATGGTCAGGGTCGTTCTTGTCCAGTACCAGTGCTGCTCCTTTATGACTTTATGCCCTCTAAGTATACGTTTGATGCTGGTAGTTTTTCCCCCTGTATTGCACTTTTTTTTGCTCGGTTGCTTTAACACATTCGGGTGTTTTGTTTTCCCAGATTAATTTTATTTAAGATTTTTTTCCAAGTCTGTGTAAGAACTCTTAGGAGTTTAATTGGGATTTAGCTTGAATCTGCCATATTATTTATATCATATGATTTTTCCAGTCCATGATGCATGTAGCGGTCTTTTCCCATTTTATGTCATTTTTCAT
>VZQC01006604.1:0-16468 GCA_009823505.1 Rhizomys pruinosus
CACACTGTGCAATCACTCCCTGGTCACATAGAACATTGTTCTGCTCTCACCGTGTCTGCTGAGAGGACCTTCCTGCGCACACTGTGCACTTTCTGGTCACATAGAACACAGTTCTGCTCTCACCGTGTCTGCTGACAGGAACCTTCCTGCACACACTGTGCAATCACTTCCTGGTCACATCCAACACAGTTCTGCTCTCACCGTGTCTGCTGACAGGAACCTTCCTACGCACACTGTGCAATCACTTCCTGGTCACATAGAACACTGTTCTGCTCTCACCGTGTCTGCTGACAGGAACCTTCCTGCACACTGTGCAATCACTTCCTGGTCACATCCAACACGGTTCTGCTCTCACCGTGTCTGCTGACAGGAACCTTCTTCCTGCACACACTGTGCAATCACTTCCTGGTCACATCCAACACGGTTCTGCTCTCACCGTGTCTGCTGACAGGAACCCTTGTCCTGCACCATTGTGCAAAAACACTTCCTGTCTATCGAACACATTTTCTGCTCTCACCATGTCCTGCTGACAGGAACCGTCCTGCGCACACTGTGGCAAATCACTCACTTCCTGGTCACATCCAACACAATTCTGTTCTCACCGTTTCTGCTGACAGGAACCTTCCTGCACACTGTGCAATCACTTCCTGGTCACATCCAACACAATTCTGTTCTCACCGTTTCTGCTGACAGGAACCTTCCTGCACACTGTGCAATCACTTCCTGGTCACATCCAACACAGTTCTGCTCTCACCGTGTCTGCTGACAAGAACCTTCCTGCACACTGTGCAATCACTTCCTGGTTACCACCCAACACAGTTCTGCTCTCACCTGTCCAAGTTTTTCTGGGCCTTTGTCTCTTGGTTACGGTTTTCATGTGGGAAGACAGCAATGCAGGGTGAAGTGAGGATACAAATGGGCAGAGCCAGGTCCAGGGGTAAGAACTGTGTAGAATGAGTAGACTAACAGTGTGAGAACCATGCTCGAGGGGCAGGGACAGCAGACACAGCAGACATGGCAGACATGGCAGACACGGCAGAGATGGCAGACACGGCAGACATGGCAGACACGGCAGAGATGGCAAACATGGCAGAGATAGCAGACACGGCAGAGATGACAGACACGGCAGGAACGGCAGATACGACAGACACGGCAGAGATGGCAGGAGCAGCAGGGACAGGAGGAGCAGCAGGGACAGCAGGACAGGAGGAGCAGCAGGGACAGCAGGAGCAGCAGGGACAGGAGGAGCAGCAGGGACAGGAGGGGCAGCAGGGACAGCAGGAGCAGCAGGGACAGGAGGAGCAGCAGGGACAGGAGGAGCAGCAGGGACAGCAGGAGCAGCGGGGACAGGAGCAGCAGGGACAGCAAGAGGAGCCGCGGGGACAGCAGAGGCAGCGGGTACACAGGACAACGGGGGAACAGGAGGAGCAGCAGGGACAAGAGAACAGGAGGGACATCAGGAGCAGCAGGGACAGCACGAGCAGCAGGGACAGGAGGAGGAGCAGGAGGGACAGCAGGAGCAGCGGGGACAGCAGGAGCAGCAGGGCCAGCAGGAGCAGCAGGAGAGCAGCAGAGCAGCAGGGACAGGAGGAGCGGGGACAGCAGGAGCAGCGGGGACCGGAGGAGCAGCAGGGACAGGAGGGGAGCAGGGACGAAGAGCAGCAGGGACAGGAGGAGCAGCAGGGACAGGAGGAGCAGCAGGGACAGGAGGAGCAGCAGGGACAGCAGGAGCAGCAGGGACAGCAGGAGCAGCAGGGACAGGAGGAGCAGCAGGGACAGCAGGAGCAGCAGGAGCAGCGGGGACAGCAGGAGCAGCAGGGACAGGAGGAGCAGCAGGGACAGCAGGAGCAGCAGGGACAGCAGGGACAAGAGGAGCAGCAGGGCACATCAGGAAGGAGGAGCAAAGCAGGACAGCAGGAGCAACAGGACAGGAGGAGCACAGGGACAGCAGAGCCAGGAGCAGCAGGGAGCACAAGTGGTGACAGGAGGAGCAGGGGGGACAGGAGGAGCAGCAGGGACAGCAGGAGCAGCAGGGACAGAGGAGCAGCAGGGACAGCAGGAGCAGCAGGGACAGGAGGAGCATCATGTACAGCAGGGACAAGAGGAGCAGCGGGGACATCAGAAGCAGCAGGGACAGAGCCAGGAGGCAGCAGGACAAGAGGAGTCATGCGGGGACATGAAAGGAGCCAGCAGGGACAGGATGAGCAGCAGGACAGCAGGAGCAGCAGGGACAGCAGGACAGCAGGGCAGGCAGGAGCAGCAGGGACACAAGGAGCAGCAGGGACAGCAGAGCAGCAGGGACAAGCAGAGCAGCAGGGACAGGAGGAGGAGCAGGGACAACAACAGGAGCAGCATGGAGCAAGAAGGACAGCGGACAGGAGGAGCAAGCAGGGACAGGAGGAGCAGCAGGACAGCAGGAGCAGCAGGGACAGACCTGTGGGCAGGAGCAGCAGGGACAGAGGAGCAGCAGGGACAGCAGGAGCAGCAGGGACAGCAGGAGCAGCAGGGACAGCAGGAGCAGCAGGGACAGCAGGAGCAGCAGGGACAGCAGGAGCAGCAGGGACAGCAGGAGCAGCAGGGACAGCAGGAGCAGCAGGGACAGGAGGAGCAGCAGGGACAGGAGGAGCAGCAGGGACGGCAGGAGCACAGCAGGGCGGCAGGAGCAAGGCAGGGACAGCAGTAGCAGGAGGGACAGCAGGAGCACAGGGACAGCCCAGGGACAGCAGGGACGGGAGCATCAGGGACAGGAGGAGCAGCAAGGACAGCAGGAGCAGCAGGGACAGCAGAAGCAGCAGGGACAGGAGACAAGCAGCAGGGACGCAGAAGCAGCAGGGACAGAGAGCAGCAGGGACAGAGGAGCAGCAGGGACTGCAGGAGCAGCAGGGACAGGAGGAGCAGCAGGGACAGGAGGAGCAGCAGGGACAGCAGGAGCAGCAGGGACAGGAGGAGCAGCAGGGACAGCAGGGACAGCAGGGACAGCAGGAGCAGCAGGGACAGGAGGAGCAGCAGGGACAGGAGGAGCAGCAGGGACAGGAGGAGCAGCAGGGACAGGAGGAGCAGCAGGGACAGCAGGAGCAGCGGGGACAGCAGGAGCAGCAGGGACAGGAGGAGCGCAGGAGACAATCAGAAGCAGCAGGGACAGGAGGATCAGCGGGGACAGCAGGAGCAGCAGGACAGCAGGAGCAGCGGGCAGCAGGAGCAGCAGGGACAGGAGGAGCAGCGGGGACAGCAGGAGCACAGGGGGACAGGAGGACAGCAGGGACAGGAGCAGCAGGGACAGAGGAGCAGCAGGGACAAGCAGGAGGCAGCAGGGACAGGGGAGGACAGCGGGGACAGGAAGAGCAGGGGGACAGGAGGAGCCGGGGACGGAGGGACAGCGGGGACAGCAGTGACGCGGGGACATCAGGAACAGGGGGTTGTGTAGCAGCAGGAGCATCGGGGGACAGGAGGAGCGCAGGACAGCAGGAGCACAGGACAGCAGGAACAGCAGAGACAGGAGGAGCATCAGGGTATGAAGAGGCAATCAAGGGACAGGAGAGCAGCATGGGACAGTAGACAGCATGGACAGGAGGAGCAGCAGGGACAGCAGGGACATCAGGAGCAGCAGGGACAGCAGGAGCAGCAGGGACGGCAGGAGCAGCGGGACAGGAGGAGGAGCAGGGACAAGAGGAGCAGCAGAGACAGCAGGAGCAGCAAGGGACAGGCTAGGATCAGGAAGGAGAGCCAGAGCAGCAGGGACAGCAGTAGCAGGAGGGACAGCAGGTGCAGCGGGGACAGGAGGAGCAAGCAGGGACCAGCAGGAGCAGCAGGGACAGCAGAGCAGCAGGACAGCAGGAGCAGCAGGGAAGCAGGAGCAGCGGGGACAGGAGCAGCAGGGACAGGAGGAACAGCAGGGACAGCAGGAGCAACAGGGAAGCAACGAGCCAGGGAAAAGAGGAGCAGCAGGGACAGGAGGAGCAGCAGGGACAGGAGGAGCAGCAGGGACAGGAGGAGCAGCAGGGACAGCAGGGACAGCAGGGACAGGAGGAGCAGCAGGGACAGGAGGAGCAGCGGGGACAGGAGGAGCAGCGGGGACAGCAGGAGCAGCGGGGACAGGAGGAGCAGCGGGGACAGGAGGAGCAGCGGGGACAGGAGGGGCAGCGGGGACAGCAGGAGCAGCAGGGACAGCAGGAGCAGCAGAGACAGGAGGAGCAGCAGGGACAGAGGAGCAGCAGGGACAGGAGGAGCAGCAGGGACAGTAGGAGCAGCAGGGACAGGAGGAGCAACAGGGACAGCAGGGAAAGAGAGCAGCAGGGACAGCAGGAGCGCAGGGACAGAGGAGCCCAGGACAGGAAGGAGCAGAGGGACAGCAGAGCAGCAGGGACAGGAGGAGCAGCAGGGACAGGAGGAGCGGCAGGGACAGCAGGAGCAGCACGGACAAGAGGAGCCAGCAGGACAGCAGGAAAAGCAGGAAGGACAGCAGGAGCAGCAGGGACAAGAGGAGCAGCAGGGACAGCAGGAGCAGCAGGGACAGGGGAAGCAGCAGGACAGCAGGAGAAGCAAGGCAGGGACAGGAGGAGGCAGCAGAGACAGGAGGAAGCAGCAGGGACAAGCAGGAGCCGCAGGGACAGGAGGAGCAGCAGGGAAAGCAGGAGCAGCAGGGACAGCAGAAGCAGCAGGGACAGGAGGAGGAGCAGGGACAGCAGGAGCCAGGGACAGCAGGAGCAGCCAGGAAAAGGAGGAGCAGCAGGGCCAGGAGAGCAGGAGGGACAGGAACAGGCTGTGGGACAGGAATGAGGAGGGCAGCAGGGACAGGAGGATCAGCAGGGACACAGGAGCAGAAGGGAACAGGAGGAGCAGCAGGGACAGCAGGGAGCAGCAGGGGGGACAGCAGGAGAGCAGGGAAAGCAGGGACAAGAGGAGCAGCGGGGACAGGAGCAGAGCGGACAGGAGCAGTGAGGACAGGGAGCGGCGGGGACAGCAGGAGCAGCGGGGACCGGAGGAGCAGCAGGGACAGCATGGCAGCGGGAGCAGGAGGACAGCAGAAGGGACAGCAGGAGCAGCAGGGACACAGGGACAAGGGAGGGCAAGCGGGGACAGCAGGAGCAGCAGGGAAAAAGCATGGACAAGAGGAGCAGCGGGGACATCAGAAGCAGCAGGGACAGGAGGAGCAGCAGGGACAGGAGGAGCAACAGGGACAGCAGGAGCAGCAGGGACAGGAGGAGCAGCAGGGACAGCAGGAGCAGCGGGGACAGGAGGAGCAGCAGGACAGCAGGAGCAGCAGGGACAGCAGGAGCAGCGGGGACAGGAGGAGCAGCGGGGACAGGAGGAGCAGCAGGGACAGCAGGGACAGCAGGGAATACAGGAGGGCAGCAGGGACAGCCAGGAGCAGCAGGGAAAGCAGGAGCGAGCAGTGACAGCAGGAGCAGCAGGAGCACAGGGACAGGAGGAGCAGCAGGGCAGCAGAGCAGGCAGGGACAGGAGGAGCAGCGGGGACAGCAGGAGCTGCAGGGACAGCAGGAGCAGCTGGGACAGGAGGAGCAGCAGGACAGCAGGAGGCAAGCAGGGACAGGAGGAGCCGCGGGGACAGGAGGAGCAGCCGGGACAGGAGAGCAGCGGGGACAGCAGGGACAGCGGGGACAGCAGGAGCAGCAGGGACAGCAGGAGCAGCGGGGACAGGAGGAGCAGCAGGGACAGCAGGAGCAGCAGGGACAGGAGGAGCAGCAGGGACAGGAGGAGCAGCAGGGACAGGAGGAGCAGCAGGGACAGCAGGAGCAGCGGGGACAGCAGGAGCAGCAGGGACAGGAGGAGCAGCAGGGCAGCAGGGGAAGCAGGGACAGGAGGAGGCAGCAGGGACAGAGAGCACGGGGAGGAGGAGCAGAGGGGACAGCAGGGGAGCAGAGGGGACAGCAGGAGCAGAGGGGACAGCAGGACAGCAGAGGACAGAGGAGAGCACAGGGACAGCGGAGCAAGCAGGGACAGCAGAGCAGCGAGACGAGGAGGAGCAGCAGGGAAAGGAGGAGCAGCAGGGACAGGAGGAGCAGCCGGGACAGTAGGAGCAACAGGGACAGGAGGAGCAGCAGGGACAGCAGGGACAGCAGACAGCAGGGGACAAAGCAGACACAGGGGCAGGAGGGAGCAGCAGGGACAGGAGGACACAGGGACAGGAGGAGCAGAGGGACAGGAGGAAGCAGGCAGGGACAGGCAGGAGCAGAAGGGGACAGGAGGGAGCAAGCCAGGGACAGACAGGAGACCAGGGACAGAGGAGCAGCAGGGACAGCAGAAGCAGCGGGAAGGAGCAGCAGGGACAGCAGGAGCAGCAGGGACGGCAGGGACAAGAGGAGCACGGGGAGGAGCAGGAGCAGCAGAAGCAAGGGACAAGAGAGCAGGCGGGGCATCAGAAGAGGAGGGAAAGGAGGAGCAGCAGGGACAGGAGGAGCAACAGGGACAGCAGGAGCAGCAGGGACAGGAGGAGCAGCAGGGAGCAGCAGGGACAGGAGGAGCAGCAGGGACAGCAGGAGCAGCAGGGACAGCAGGAGCAGCAGGGACAGCAGGAGCAGCAGGGACAGCAGGAGCAGCTGGGCATGAGGGGCAGCTGGGCAGGAGGAGCAGCAGGGACAGCAGGAGCAGCAGGGACAGGAGGAGCAGCAGGGACAGGAGGAGCAGCAAGGGACAGCAGGAGCAGCAGGGGACGAGGAGCAGCAGGGACAGCAGGAGCAGCAGGGACAGCAGGAGCAGCGGGGACAGAAGGCAGGAGCAGCGGGGACAGGAGGAGCAGCGGGGACAGCAGGAGCAGCAGGGACAGCAGGAGCAGCGGGGACAGCAGGAGCAGCAGGGACAGGAGGAGCAGCAGGGACAGCAGGAGCAGCAGGGACAGGAGGAGCCAGCGGGGACGCAGGAGCAGCGGGGACAAGGAAGGGTGGGGTGGGGAGAATCAGAACAGAAGGCTGCTCTCCAGAGACATAAGGCAAGTTGGGGTGGAGGAGGAGGAGCAGGAGGGACAGCAGGTGCAGCGGGGACAGGAGGAGCAGCGGGGACAGCAGGAGCAGCAGGGACAGCAGGGACAGCGGGGACAGCAGGAGCAGCGGGGACAGCAGGAGCAGCGGGGACAGGAGGAGCAGCAGGGACAGCAGGAGCAGCAGGGACAGCAGGAGCAGCAGAGACAGGAGGAGCAGCAGGGATAGGAGGAGCAGCAGGGACAGGAGGAGCAGCAGGGGACAGTAGGAGCAGCAGGGACAGGAGGAGCAGCAGGGACAGCAGGGACAGCAGGGACAGCAGGAGCAGCAGGGACAGCAGGAGCAAGCGGGGACAGGAGAGGAGCAGGGACAGGAGGAGCAGCAGGGACAGCAGGAGCAGCAGGGACAGGAGGAGCAGCAGGGACAGGAGGAGCAGCAGGAGCAGCAGGGACAGCAGGAGCAGCAGGGACAGAGGAGCAGCAGGGACAGGAGGAGCAGCAGGGACAGGAGGAGCAGCAGGGACAGCAGGAGCAGCAGGGACAGCAGGAGCAGCAGGGACAGAGGAGCAGCAGGGACAGCAGGAGCACCAGGGACAGGAGGAGCAGCAGGGACAGCAGGAGAGCGGGGACAGGACAGCAGGAGCAGCAGAGCAGCAGGACAAGCAGGGACAAGAGGAGCAGCGGGGACAGCAGGAGCAGCAGGGACAGCAGGGACAAGAGGAGCAGCGGGGACATCAGAAGCAGCGGGGACAGGAGGGGCAGCGGGGACAGGAGGAGCAACAGGGACAGCAGGAGCAGCACGGACAAGGAGGAGCAGCAGGGAAGCAGGAGCAGCGGGGACAGCAGGGACAGCAGCATGCAGAGGGAAGCAGTAGCAGCGGGGAACGAGGAGCAGCAGGACAGGAAGGAGCAGCAGGACATCAGGATGAAGCAGGGACAGGAGGAGCAGCAGGGACAGTAGGAGCAGCAGGGACAGGAGGAGAACTGCCTGGGTCTGTGACCCGAGTGCAGCAGGGACAGCAGGAGAAGCAGGGACAGGAGGAGCAGGAGGGACAAAGCAGGAGGGAGCAGCAGGGAGCAGCAGGAGCAGAAGGGACAGGAGGAGCAGCAGGGACAAGAGGAGCAGCAGGGACAGTAGAGCAGCAAGGGACAAGCAGAGCAGCAGGGACAGCAGGAGCAGCAGGGACAGCAGGAGCAGCAGGGACAGGAGGAGCAGCAGGGACAGCAGGAGCAGCAGGGACAGCAGGAGCAGCAGGGACAGGAGGAGCAGCAGGGACAGCAGGAGCAGCAGGGACAGCAGGAGCAGCGGGGACAGCAGGAGCAGCGGGGACAGCAGGAACAGCGGGACGGCAGGAGGAGCGGGGACAGCAGGAGCAGCGGGGACACAGCAGGAGCAGCGGGACAAGGGAAGGAGCAACAGGGGACAGCAGGAGTGCATCAGGACAGGAGGAGCAAGCGGGACAGCGGAGCAGCGGGGACGGAGGAGCAGCGGGACAGGAGGAGAGCAGGGGTCAGCAGGAGAGCAGCAGGGACAGCAGGAACAGCAGGGACAGGAGGAGCAGCGGGGACAGGAAGAGCAGCGGGGACAGGAGCAGAGCGGGACAGTGGGGACAGTGGGGACAGCAGGGACAGCGGGGACAGCAGGAGCAGCGGGGACAGCAGGGACAGCAGGAGCAACAGGGACAGCAGGAGCAGCAGGGACAGCAGGAGCAGCAGGGACAGCATGAGCAGCGAGACAGGAGGAGCAGGCAGGGATAGGAGGGCAGCAGGACAGGGAGGAGCACAGGGACAGTAGAGCAGCAGGGGACAGGAGGAAAGCAGCAGGGACGCAGGACAGCAGGGACAGAGGAGGAGCAGGACAGGAGGAGCGTCAGGACCAGGAGGAGCAGTAAAACGGGACAGCAGGAGCAGCAGGACAGGAGGAGCAGCAGGGACAGCAGGAGCAGCGGGGACAGCAGGGACAGCAGGGACAAGAGGAGCAGCAGGGACAGCAGGAGCAGCAGGGACAGCAGGAGCAGCGGGGACAGGAGGAGCAGCGGGGACAGGAGCAGCAGGGACAGCAGGAGCAGCAGGGACAGGAGGAGCAGCAGGGACAGCAGGAGCACAGGGACAGCATGAGCACAGGGGACAGGCAGGGACAAGAGGAGCAGCGGGGACAGCAGGAGCAGCAGGGACAGGAGGAGCAGCAGGGACAGGAGGAGCAGCAGGGACAGCAGGAGCAGCCAGGGACAGGAGGAGCAGAGGGACAATCAGTAGCAGGCAGGTGGCAGCAGGAGCAGGGGGCAGCAGGAGCATCAGGGACAGCAGGAGCACAGGACAGGAGGAGCAGCAGGGACAGCAGGCCGGCAGCGGACGCAGGAGCAGCAGGGAACACAGGGCAGCCCAGGAGGCAGCAGGACGGAGGAGCAGCAGGGAAGCAGACGGTGGGGACAGGAGGGGACAAGAGGGACAGGAGGGAGCAGCAGCGAGCAGCGGGGACCAGGAGGAGCAGCAGGGACAGCAGACAGCAGGGCAAGGGACAGAGAGGACGCAGGCGCAGCGGACAGCAGGAGCAGCAGGGACAGAGGAGCAGCAGGGACAGCAGGAGCAGCAGGGACCAGGAGGAGCAGCAGGGACAGCAGGAGCAGCAGGACGAGCAGGAGCAAGCAGGGACAGAGGACAGAGGGACAGCAGGAGCAGATGGGGACAGGAGGAGCAGCAGAGGACCGCAGAGAAACAGAGGGACAGCACGAGCACAGGGACAAGAGGGCAGCAGGGACAGCAGGAGAGCAGGACAGGAGGAGCAGCAGGACAGCAGGAGAGGGGACAGGAGGAGCAGCAGGGACAGAGGAGCAGCAGGGACCAGCAGGAGCAGCAGGGACAGAGGAGAGCAGGGACAGCAGGAGCAGGAGGGACAGCAGGAGAAGCAGGGACAGAACAGGAGGGACATCAGGAGCAGCGGGACAGGAGGAGCAGCGGGAAAGGAGGACAGCAGGAGCAGAGGGACAGGAGGAGGCAGCAGGGGAAGCAGCGGGCACAGGAGCAGCAGGGCAGCAGGGCAAGCAGGGCCAGGGAGCAGCAGGGGACAGCAGGAGCAGAGGGACAGCAAGGAGCAGCAGGGACAGCGAGGAGCGAACAGGGACAGCAGGAGCAGTCAGGGACGCAGAGGAAGCGAGGACAGCAGGACGCAAGGGAGCAGACAGGAGGGACAGCAGGAGCAGCAGGGGACAAGAAACAGGGAGACATGCAGGGCACAGGGGAGAAGGAGCAGCAGGGGACCAGGAGGACAGCAGGCAGCGGAAGCTGGCAGGGACAGCAGCGCAGCGGGGACAGCAGGAGCACCAGGGACAGCAGGAGCAGCAGGTACAATGGAGGAGCAGCAGGGACCGCAGAGAGCAGGGAGCAGGGCGCAGGGAAGGCAGCAGGAGCAGCAGGGGACAGCAGAGAACCGAGCAGGGACAGCAGGAGCGAGGACAGGGGAGCAGCGCAGGAGGAGCAGCAGGGCACAGGAAGGGAGCAGCAGGGACAGCAGGAGCAGCGGTACAGGAGGAGCAGCAGGGACAGCAGGAGCAGCAGTGGACAAGGAGCAGCAGGGACAGCAGGAGCGGGGACAGGGGCACGGCCGGGACGCAGGACAGGGGACAAGAGCGAGCAGAGGACAGCAGGAGCCAGGGGAGGGGACAGGAGGCGGGGAGCAAGGCAGGAGAGCAGGCAGGGGCACGCAGGACAGCAGGAGCAGGGGACAGCAGGAGCATAAGCAGAGGACAGGAGGAGCAAGGCAGGGGAGCAGCAGGGCACAGGCGGCCAGCAGAAGCAGGCGGAAGCGAGGACCCAGGAGCAGCAGGGACAGGAGGAGTAGGACAGGAGAAGCAGGGGACAGCAGGAGAGCCGGACAGCAGGAGCAGCAGGAGACAGGGAAGGAGACAGCAGGGACAAGAGACGAGGAGGCAGTCAGGGAGCAGGCAGGGACAGGAGCAGAGGACGCAGGAGCAGCGGGACAGCAGGGAGCAGCGGGCAGGGCAGCCAGGAGCGTAGCAGCAGCGGGAGCAGCAGGGGAGCAGACAGGGGACAGGAGGAGCAGCAGGGAAAGCAGCAGCAGGGACAGCAGGACAAGAGGAGCATCAGGTACAGCAGGAGCAGCAGGGACAGCAGGACAGCAGGGACAGCAGGAGCAAGCAGTGAGTCAGGAGGAGCGAGGGACAGCAGGAGCAGCAGGGACAGGAGGAGCAGCAGGACACGCGGGACAGGAGGACAGCAGGAGCAGCGGGGACAGCAGGAAGCGGGGACAGATGAGCAGCGGAACAGCAGGAGCAGGACAGGACGGAGCAAGGACAAGAGGGCAGCAAGACAGAAGCAGCGGGGACGCAGGAGCAGCAGGGACAGCAGGGAGCAGGGACAGGGACACAGGGAGGAGAGCAGCAGGGACAGCCGAGACAAATGAGGAACAGCAGGGACAGGTAAGAGCTGAAGGGGCAGCAGGACAGCAGGAGCAGCAGGGAAGCAGGAGCAGCGGGGACAGCAGGAAGCAGGCAGGAGCAGCAGGGACGCAGGACAGCAGGACAGCACGAGCAGGGACAGAGGAGCGCAGAGACAGCAGGAAGCAGCGGGGACAGCAGGAACAGCGATAGGGGGACAGCAGGAGCAGCGGGGACGGAGGAGCAGCAGGGACACAGAGCACGGGAAGAACAGCAGGGACAGCAGGAGCAGCAGGGACAGAGGACAGCAGGGACAGGAGGAGCAGCAGGGACAAGAGGAGCAGCGGGGACAGCAGGAACAGCAGGGACAGGAGGCAGCGGGACAGAGAGAGCAGCAGGACAGGAGGACAGCAAGGGACGGGAGCCAGGCAGCGGAGCGCGACGCAGGGACAGTCGCAGGAGGAGCAGCAGGACAGCAGGAGCAGCAGGGACAGCCAGGAGCAGCAGGGACAGAGGAGACCTGTCATGTAACGGGCAGCAGGAGCACAGGCAGGAGGCAGAGGGACAGGAGAGCAGAGGCAGCGGACAGCAGAGGAGCAGGACGAGTAGCAGGAAGGACAGCGGGACAGCAGACAGTGGGACAGCAGGAGGAGCAGGGACAGGAGGAGCAGCAGGGACAAGCGGGACAGGAGGGCAGCAGGGGGACAGGGGCAGGGAGCAGCATGACGCAGGAGCAAGCGAGGAGACAGGAGGAGCAGCAGGGGACAGAGGAGCAGCACGGGAACAGCAAGGAAGCTGCAGGGACAGGAGGATCGCAGCCGGGACAGCAGGAGCAGCAGGGAGCAGGAGCGGCAGGGACAAGGGGACAGCAGGGACAGAGACAGGAGGAGCAGGGAGGGACAGCAGGAGTCAGCAGGGACATCAGGAGCAGCGGGGACAGGAGGAGCAGCAGGGACAGCAGGAGCACAGGAAGCAGAGCACAGGGACAGGAGGAGCAGCGGGACAGCAGGAAGCAGCAGTGACCAGGAGGAGCAGCAGGGAAAGCAGGAGCAGCAGGGACAGCGGGAGCAGCAGGAGCAGCAGTACAGCAGGAGACGCAGGGACAGGAGGAGCAGCAGGGACAAGAGAACAGCGAGGTACAGGAGAGCAGCAGGGCACGCAGAGCAGCAGGGACAGGAGAGCGTAGGACACAGGAGGGACAGGGCAAAGGAGCAGCAGGCCAGGAGCAAGAGGGCAGCATGGGACAGCAGGAGCAGGTGGACAGCGGAGCAGGAGACGGGGAGCAGAGGAGACAGCAAGGGCACATGGAGCAGCGGGACAGGAGGAGCAGCAGGGACAGCAGGGACAGCAGGACGGGGACAGGAGCAGCAGGACGCAGGGACAGAGGACAAGCAGGACCGAGGAGCAGCAGGGACAGCCGGAGGAGGGACAGCAGGGACAGAGGAGCAGCAGGGACAGGAGGAGACAGAGACAGGGGCAGAGAAAGAGGGACAGGAGGACAGCGCAGCAGCGGGCACAGCAGGAGCCGCAGGGACAGCAGGAGCAGCAGGGACAGGAGGAGCAGCAGGCGAGCAGCAGGGCAGCAGGGACGTAGCAGCGGGACAGAGGAGCAGACAGGGAAACAGGAGCAGCAAGGGACCAGCAAGAGCAGCAGGGACAGGAGGAGCAGCAGGGCGAGGAGGAGCAGCAGGACAGGAGGAGCAACAGGGACAGGAGGAGCAGCAGGGACAGGAGGAGCAGAGGGACCGACAGGAGAGACGGACAGCAGAGCAGCCAGGGACGGCAGGAAGGCAAGCAGGGACAGGAGGAGCACCCTCCCCACTCCGGCTGTCAGCACCCCGAGCGAATCTCCCTCCTCGAGTTTCAGGAACCTCAGTCAGCTCAGGACAAACCGGGACTCATGGCTTTCACATGTTATAAAGAATTCCGAACTTGAGCTGGGTAGCACACGCCTTTAATCCTAGCACTTGGGACACAGAGTCAGGTGGATCTTTGTGAGTTTAAGACCAGTCTACATAACAAGTTCCAGGACAGCCAGAACTACAGGGAGACCCTGTCTCAAAAAGATGAAAAAAAACAAAAAAGAATTCAGAACTTGCATGAAGAGCTAGACATTTATTTGAAAGATTATATATATTAAAACATTACAATAAAGATATGGCAATATTAAAGATATTTTTTAATTTTCTTTGATTTTCACTGGGTAGTGCGCGCGCACGCCTTTAATCCCAGCACTTGGGAGGGCAGCAGGCAGCGGATCTCTTGAGTTCAAGGACAGCATGGTCTACAAGTGTGTTTCAGGACCAGCCAGAGCTACAGGAGACCCTATCTCAAAACAGACAACAAAAAAAAAAAAAAAAATTCGATTTTCTTTATGTGATGAATGTTTGGCCTGCATTCAATCAAAAACATGTTATATATTGCCAAATGCAATGCCCAAATGAAGCAGAAGAGGGCACTGATTCCCGTAGATATAAACTGTTGGTTGTGATGCCCAACATGGGTGTGGGGACTTGAACCTGGTCTTCTGCAAGAAACAGCCAGTGATCGTAACCACTGAGACATCTCTTCAAGCCTCAAACTAATTTGTTTTTTTGAGACGGGGGTCTCACCGTGTGGCCCTTGCTTACCCGGCACTCACTACGCAGACGGTCTGGCCTCCAGCTTAAGAAGATCTGCCTGCCTCTGCCTCCTGAGTGCTGAGGTTAAAGTTGAATGGTGGCAGAAGGTAACCTCACAAAGGGGAGCGTCCTCTCAACAACAGTTCCGTGAACCCTCTCACCAGCAGAGATTGCAGCATGGTTAACTCCATCGGGACTTTCTCCCCTCTCAGCTATGAACCTTCAGTTTTCTAGAAATCCCACCAGAGACCTCATTTACAGGGAAAGAACATGTACTAAGTCCCTCATGCAACCCTAGGGGCCCCTGGGTCTTTAAAAATTAATTAATTTTTTATTTATGAGAGTATTTCGTGCATGAGTAAGTGCACGCAATGCCTACGGAGGCCAGAAGAGGGCATCGGCTTCCCTGGAATTGGAGTTAACAGTTGTTAGCTGTCACATGGGTGGTGGGATCTGAATCCAGGTCTTCTGCAAAAGCAGCGAGGGCTTTTAACCAGCATGGCCCTGGCTCTACTTATCACATTACAATGCCATCCAAGGCATCTCTGCAGCCCTGCCGCTTGCATAGCAGTTTCTTCCCACACAAAACCTGCTATCTTTCTTCCAAAGTTTAAATCCGCCATCTTGGAGGGAAGCCAGGTAAACAACAGGAAGTCTGGTGGGAAGTGAAACTTGCCATCTGGGAAGGAAGCTCTCGCTAAGTTCAGGAAGTAGAGAGCTTCAGGAAGTCCCCAGAAACTGAGCAGGTTCCCTAGGCCTCTCCCTCCCCCAAACATATAAGCCTTCAGGAGCAGACTCAGAGCCTGCTGAGTGCCTGCAGGTTGTGAGTGCTCTTCAGGCCTCCTGCCCTCATGAGCCGGGGGGTGGGGGCGGAGGCTTCTGGCTTTAAGTCATTTAACCCCTCAAGCACAGTCCTATAAACAACCCCAATAAAGCTCTCTGGTTCGCCAAGTTGGACTTTGGTGGGCTCCCTACTTCAGTCTGTTCTTTGCTGGTTCTCCGTTGCAGGTGAGTGCTCATCTGTAAAAGTTCCCCAAAGCAGAATGCGCAGACAACGAAGACGGAAACATGGTAGACACAATGCATTATGGGAACTCAGGCTGGACGCGCATGTTGAATAACTGGATTCAAATTCCTTTATTATTATTATTTGATCTTTAAAAAAATTTATTTTTTATGTGTATGAGTGTACTGTCTGCATGTAGGTTGGTGCGCCCGTGTTGTGCAATGCTGCGGAGATCAGAAGAGGGTGTTGGACTTCCCTGGAACTGGAGTTAAAGACGGTTCTCAGCCACCATGTGGGTGCTGGGAATCAAACCCGGGTCCTCTACAAGAGCAGTAGGTGCTCTTAACTGCTGAGCCATCTCTCCAGCCCCTATTTGGTCTTTTTGGGACAAGGTCTCCCTGTAGCCCCAGGTGGCCTGGAAATTCACTATGTAGCCCAGGCTGGTCTTGAACTCACACAGAGATTCACCTGCCTCTGCCTCCTGAGTGCTGGAATAAAGGCATGTGCCAACAACACACCTGGCTTCCTTTTATATTTTAAGATTTACTCATTTTATGTGTATGTGTGTGTGTCTGAGTGTATCTATGTACACTCCATGGGTACAAGTGAACAGATAGCATGTTGGAGCCCCTGAAGTTGGAGTTACAGACAGTTGTCAGCTGAAATGGGTGTTGGGAACTGAAATAAGGTCCTCTGCAAGAACAGCAAGTTCTCTAACCACTGAACCATCTCTCCAGCTCCTTGGATTCAAATTCTGAAATCTTCATTTCGTATTCAATGTTAACCTGTGCTTAGCAAACCAAAGAGAGGGCCAAGTGTTTGTACAGCACTCTTGATGGCCAAGCACCATCCTAATGCTTGGCTTGGATGATGAAAGCATAGAATGTGCAAAGGAGACCAGGAAATAAAAAAAATCATTTTCTGTGTGCAGTTAAGGAAACAGTGTCACAAGGAAGCCAAAACACCTGCAGAGCCCGAGAAGCACAACTGATGCGTGCAGCAATATCACTATGAAGTTCTGAACTTCGGTTCTCACCTCCATGGTCACGGGAGGCAGGACGGATACTGGTTGGGCTGAGAGGGTCATCTGAAAGCCGGGGTCAAACCTGGCCTTTCCTCAGAACTAGCTGTTTCCTCTTGGGAAGATAGAAAGGTTCTTACAATGGCTGTGAAGACGTTAATTTACACAGTATTCTCACAATAGTAGCTCCATCCTCTGGAAAGGAATTAGAGCTCAGGATTAGAGTTCATGACTCCTCGGGCTGACTTTTGAGGGCCTCACACTGTGGCTTATCTCTCAGACCTCAAAGCCACAGACCTTTTCATAAAGCTGTGAATGTGTGTCACGGGATTAGGGCCTGGCTTTCTGCCTCGGATCCATCAACACTAAAGCTAATCACAAACCCGTCTTCGTGGTTTGAATGAGACTGTCCCCATGGGCTCCAAGTATTAGGGCAGTCTGTCTTAAAAAGACAACAACAATGCCCAGGCGTGGTGGTGCACGCCTTTAATC
>VZQC01006609.1:0-35076 GCA_009823505.1 Rhizomys pruinosus
TTTCATTCTTCTACAAGTGGGTCCAGTTAGAGTTTTGACAAATACATACTTGATGAAGATTGATTTGTTGGTCTTTCTTCTTTTTTTGCTTTTCTCCATTGTTGTTTCTTGGCCCCCCCTTTTCATATATGAGAGGTCTGACCTGTCTGTGTGGAAAATTGTATGTGCTTGTTTGGATCTTCGGTTTTGTGTCATTGGTCAACAGGTCTTGTTTTGTGCCGTAAGTCCGTAGTCAGTAAGTTATATACCGCTTTTTTTGTTTTTCAGACTAGAGGCCCGTAGTTTAGTATAGTTTTGAAAAGTCTGTGGTCTGGTATAGAGCTCCCCTCTGTGTAGTCTCTTTTCGCTCAGGGTTGGTTTTTGTTTGGCTAGTTGGGTGGCGGGCGGTCTTTTGTTTTCCAAAGGAAATTGAGGGACTGCTCGTTGTGGCCAAAAACGCCGGTTGCCTGGGAAGAAACTCGTTGGGAAGTGTGAGTGGGGATTGCGTGGGTAAATCTAGACAAGAGGTTTTGGGAAAAGGGAACATTGTGACACAGGTTTTGGGGAATTTTGCAAATCCTGAGCCATGGGAGGTTTTGGATTGGGGGGGTCACATCCTGTATGGATAATCGTCTAAATTGCGGGCTGTTTACAGGTTTATTATTAAAATATTTGGGTTAGAGACTTGGTTTTTTGTTGTGTTTGGTTTAGGTTTGTGCATAGGTTTTATTTTATGTTTTTTTTTTTGAGGCTATATTGTGAGTGGCGGGAAGGAACGGTTCTTCTTTGAAGTCCTTTCTCCAGTTGCTTGGTTTCTTGGTGTAAAGAAAGGCGACCCATAAGAAAAGGCCATTGTGAGGTTGAAAGGTAAGGTTGTATCCGGCCACTTGGCTGAAGCTGGGGGGAAGCATGGCGAGAGGTGGCGGGGGGAGGTGGGAGCATCCCTGAATGGTACACAATCATATTTCTATTCCAGTCAAACTTAGGGATAGATTTAGCTGGACTTTCTCTTGCCGATAGTACTCCTTTAAGTTCTTTTCTTGCCTTATTGCTCTAGAAGTGTTTCAAGCACTATACAAGAGGAGTGGTGACAGGGAACAACCTTGCCGAGTTCCTACCTTTAAAAGGAAATGTTCTGTCGTTTCCCCATTTAGGATGATTATTGGCTGTGGGTTCCTGTATATGTGCTTTTGATTACCTTGAGGAATGATCCCTCCAATCAAATTCTCTCTAGGACTCTTAAGAATGAAGGGATGCTGGATTTTGTGAAAAAGGCTTTCTTTTTTTTCAGATCAATTGCGATGATGGTTGTGGTTTTTGATTCTTTCATTCCATTTATGTGTTTGATGATGCTTATTGATTTTCGTTATAGGTTGAAACCCCATCACTGCATTCTATGGATGAATCCAACTGGTACATGATGGATGATCTTATTATGTGCGGTCTGTATGGTTTGGCAGTATCATGTTTAGAATTTTTGGCATCTGGTTCATTAGGAGATGGGTCTATAATTCTTTCTTTTTTAGTTGTGTTCTTGCCTTGTTTTTTGGTAATAGCGTGATTGCTGGCTCCATAGAAGGACTTTGGGGAGAGACTTCCCTCTGATTGTATCCTCTAACACAGTTTCAGTAATAATGGTTGTAGGTCTTTTTGAAATGTTTTATTAGGGACTTCTGCCGTAAAACTATTGGGGCCTGGGCTTTTTTAGTTGGGAGTCTTTTTTTAGTGGTTGGGCGGTTTCTTATTACATCTTCACTTTCTTCATGTACTATGGGTCTGCTTAAGCGTGTCAATCTCTTTCTGGTTGAGCTTTGATGATTCCCAGGATTTTCACGATATTCATCCCTTTTTCTAGGTTTTCAAAAACATGGCTCGCTCGCGCTATAGGTTGTTTGCCGTACTCCCATACTTTATGATTTTCTGGATCCTTTTCCTTGTCTGTTGTGTTATTCCCCTTTTCATCACAGATTGTATTGATTTGTAGTTGTTCCTTCTTTTCTTTGGTTAACTGGGCTCGAGGTCTGTCTTATATTGTTTATTCTTTCAAAAAACAACTTTTGGATTCATTGATTTTTTTTTTGTATTGTTTTCTTGGTTTCTTATTTCATTGATTTTGCTATGATTTTTGTTATTTCTCCTGTCTGTTGCGTTAGGGTTCATCTGTTGTTGCCTCTCAAGTGGATTTAGCTGCAGTATTAGATCACTCACTTGTGCCACGTCTGTTTTTCAATTGTATGGCTAACTCAGGGCTATAAAAATTCACTATTAGGAATCTTTTAAGGATATCATAGGTCTTTTGGTTTGTGTTCTGTATTGTAATTGTAATTCAGTAGTAGTTCCAGGACTGCTTTTACTTATTTCTTTAGTCTATCTCCTTGACCCATTCATTATCCAAGAGTGTGTTGTTGTTTGTTCTCCATGTGTTCTTGTAGGCATAGGGCTTATCCTTTGGTGTTGATATTGAACTCTATTGCACTGTGGTCTGATAGATATGCATGAAATTATTTCAAGCTTTTTGTTGATTTGTGGATGGTTCTTCTGTGTCCCAGTACATGTTTGTCGTTGGATTTGTTGGAGAATGTTCCGTGGGCCTGCTGAGTAGAAAGTGTAGAAAGCGTATTCTCTGGTATTAGGGCGTGTGGAATATGGGAATATGGGATGGATGGAACTGATTTTGGAATTATTCGGTATTGGTAGCGGTCTTAGAGCTAGTTTACGTTAGAGTAGAGGTTGGTTGTAGTGTTTGAGATCCATTTGGTGTTTTGTATCAATTCGTTTCAGTTCAGATGTCTCTTGTATATTATTTGCCTCTTTGACCTTATCCAAAAAGGACTCTACGTGGGATATTTGAACTCCCCCTAGTTATAGTGTACTGGCGTTGTGTGTTGACTGTGGGGGTGGTGGTCCTGGCGAGTGGAGATATGAGGGGTGGGAATTTGTCTTTATTAACAGTTTTGGTTTTGCACCAGAGGTTTGGGGCGGGCAATTATATTCATTCTAATTCGTGAAACTGATAAGGAAATAGTGGGGAATTGTTCTTTGATGTGGAAACACTGGAGAATGGCCTTTCTTTTGTTTCTGCGTCGATTGCGTGTGGACTGTGAAGTCGAGTTGGTCGGATGGGAAACTAGCAAACCTTGCGTTCTTGGTGTTGGGTACCGGTGGGCGTGGAAGAGGTTTTTCCAGCCGGGCACTGGGAAGGTGGGTCTGGTGGGGGGGCCGGGCCGTGTAATGGGGAG
Organism: Rhizomys pruinosus; assembly: GCA_009823505.1. Classification (NCBI taxonomy): domain Eukaryota; kingdom Metazoa; phylum Chordata; class Mammalia; order Rodentia; family Spalacidae; genus Rhizomys; species Rhizomys pruinosus. The sequence continues at coordinate 3,219 of VZQC01006609.1, forward strand.
GATATTGGTTCTTTGAGATCAGGCATATGGATCGGAGTCTGTTGCCTAATCCCGTTCTCCCCAGGCTATCGTCTTTTGATTGGGGGGGGAATTTAGTCCATTAATATGTCAGGTATGTGATAGTGTTTGTGTTGATCCTTTTGCCTTATTATCCCCTTTGTGGTTTGGGGGTTTAGGTTTCTACTTCTGCAGTTTGCTTTTACTAATTTCTCTTCCTAGGTGCCTGAGGTGGGTCTCCTTTCTGTCCTTTGAACTGCTTCATGTATCTTTCTGAAGGTTGGTTTTCCAGACATGTATTTTTCAACTTTTTTATGTCATGAAAGATTTTTTCTTTTTCCTTCCACTATAATTGACAATTTTTGCTGGGTTTATCGTAACCTTGGGTTGGCAATTATGTCCCTTTTGTTAACCCGGGAACGCCTTTTGCCCAAGGTCGCTCTTGGGTCACTATTTTGCGTTGCAGAAAGAAGTCAGTTGTTGTAAGTCTGATACAGGTTTCCCTTTATAGTTACACCTTGTTGTGGTTCTCTGGTGGCTTTAAGCGATTTGGCTTTTTTTGGTGTCTAGATTTAAACTATATGGTGGTTGTGGAGAATTTCTTTTCTGATCTTGTCTGTTTGGGATGTTCTCTGTGCTTATGTTTTGTAATTGGTTTGTCTTTTCTTAGTTTGGTGAAGTTAAAGTAGTTTTCACTATTATTCTGTTGAAGAAGATCTGATCAGTACCATTCTTTTGGGATTCTTTTCTCCTTCCTTTATTTTGAGACAAGTTTGCTCTTTCATGTGATTCCCATCACCCAGTTCCGGGTGGTTCCAACTTTTTTTTTTTTTAAATTTTCCATAATCTTTCCTCGAGGTTTTTAAGTGTTCTGTGTTATCTTCCATGTCTGATATTTCTTTTGTTCTGCTTCCTCCATCTGCTCTGAGGCTTTTCCATTCCTTTCCTCTTATTGGATGAGTGTTTGATTTTCCTTTTTCATTTCTCTTCTGATTTCTTAGTATTTCAACTTCCTTTTTGAGCTTCTCAGTTCTTTTCCTGTATCTCTTTTTTTTGCGAGTTTGTTTCATTATCTTTCAGCATGGGATCTTTTCAGTGTTTCTACTTCCTTCCGGGCATTTGTTATTCTCTCTCTCTAGGTTCCTCTTGAGTTCTTCATTCTCCTTTCTTAGTTCTTTGATTTGCTCTTTATATATCTTGTAGTTCTTAAATCTTTTCCCAATTGTGTTTTGATATCTGTGTCCTGGGGCATCCAAGGAGGGATCCCACTGTGGATGAAATTATGTGATATGATAATGTGTTTGTAGAGCTTGGTTTGGGATTTTCCTGCCCCTTTCTGTGTTGTCTCTTCTTCGTATTCCTGGCATATGGGAGGCGATACGTGTATGTGTATATGTCCTTACAGTGCGGAGGCTGTATTTCGATGTGAGTCCCACACCAACGACCTCTTCAATGTTTTGAAGTCTTGCTTTGCTTGCGTCCTTTAGGTGCCTTCATAATCCCAGTTTGGGGTTGGGGGGGGCTTCTTTAGCCCGATGCTTACGCTGGTTCAGGAGATCTCAGCTCTAAGACTCACACAATATACCTTTAATTACAGCTGGGAGGATAACTTCCGCCCCCACAGCCACAAAAAGCCAGTTATTTAAGCCAAAGTACAACTGGATTAACGGATCAACTAGGTTAGGTCAATCAACAATCAGCCTGCTGAAGCACCCAGCTCAACCGCCTTTCTTGCGTTCAAGCTGGTCTCAGAATCCAGGAATACCTTTCTAGCTGTCGCCTGGCACTGCCTCCCAAGTTCATGGAGTAAAGGCTGTGCGCCACCATGTCCAGCGTTGTTTGCTTTGTTTGTTTGGTTTTTGTCTTTTGAGACCGGGTCTCCCCATAACCCCAGATGACCTAGAACTCACTATATAAAACAGTCTGGCCTCAATCTTTGAGCAATCCACCTGCCTCTCTACCTCCCAACTGCTGAGATCAAAGGCATGCACCACATGCCTGGCTTTTTTTTTTTTTTTTTTTTTTTTTTTTTTTAACTGTAGAGTATTGCCGCCATATAGTGTAAGTGACCCTGTTATGATTGCTCAAGTGCCAGCAGAGAGGCTGTCGAGTCCCCTGGAATGGTATGGACATTGTTAGCCACAACAGCGGGCTGGGCGAAAACTCCTACCTCAGGTCCTCTGCAAGAACAGCCCAGAGTTCTTAGGCCCAGAGCCATCTCTCTCCAGCCCCTGACTCTAGTCACTCTGATTGTTGAGTTGCTTTAAGTGTTTTGGTTTTGCTTTTTGGTTTTGAGTCTAAATGAAAGAAATAAAGTGATCTGTATGAGAACTACTGTGGAATACTTGCACATGCTGTCTCTGCATTGATAACCTAAAACAGGCCGTCATTTCAGTGTTCCTGAATTCAGCGTTAAAGTTTATTTTGACTTCTGCCCCCTCCTAGCCTTACACTCTTCTTTGAAGGTGCCTCCTCATTTAGCCTGGCTCCGTTTACTCGGCGTTGTGTCTGCTGGGTTTCTGTGTTTGCTTAGCTACCTTTGCTCTTGATACTCAAGGAGGGTACTAACTGGTGAGCTGGTTTCACCGGGTCGGTACTTTTATAACTGGCTCATCCTTTAGAACTGCAGGTCTGTTCTTTTGAGCCTTTGTAGCACTGGCTTAGGGTGGATTCATGAATGGCTGGAATGGGAGTAGTTTCTGTGCTTTGCCTTATACTTCAGATAAGGCCTGCTCGGGTGAGGTTGAGCATAGGTCTCCTTTCCTGACAACCATTTCTCTCCCTGCCCTTAACCTCTTTTTGGCCTGCAATAGCTTCCACCTTCTTCATCTTTGGAAGTTGCCGCAGAAACAAGCCAGAACAACCCAGAGGAGACTACAGAAGCCGTAGCTGAAAAGTCAGAAGAGAAAGACCCAAAGGCAGACAGCCCCCAGGATGCTAACTCGGAGATGCAGCAGATCCTTGCACGCATTCGCCAAAACTTCGGCAAAATCAATATTGGGCCTCAGTTTTCTGAGGATGACCTGGTTCCTGAGGATGACCTGGTTCCTGTGGAGATGTCAGACATGGAAAATGATCTTGAGAGCTTTTCTGCAGAGGAGGAAGAGGAGGAGCAAGACCTAGAACAGCTCAGAGGGGAGGCTGAGGAACCTTACCAGGACTCCCAGGAAGAGCCAATGGGAAGCGACACCAAAGCTGTGATTAGAGTCCTAGATGAGAAGATTGCCAAGTACCAGAAGTTTCTCAATAAAGCCAAAGCTAAAAAATTCTCAGCCATCAGGTAATGTTTTCTTCATCTCATGTGTTATAGGTTGTTTATTCCTTTCCCAAAGCTTCCTGTGAATACTGGGTTGGGTTTGGAGATTTTTTTGTAGTACTTGGCTAGGTGCTCAGACCTGTGCATGCTGTAAGTTTTGTCACATTCAGCCTCCAAGTGTGCGGTGCTTGGTAATCTAGTATTTTTGCCCAGGGAGCTGTGCAAACTGCCAGTCATTGGCTGCTTTCCTGACAGCTACTGTAACTAGCAGTGGAATTTCTTTTTCTTTTCTTTTTTTTTTTTTTTTTTTTTTTTCCAGGACAGCTGGATCTACAAGGGGACCCTGACTCAAAAAGGACAACAAACCCAAACAAAACCAAAGCGAAGTGGGCTTGTTTATGTTAGTTTAGTAATAATTTGTCTTCATGGGTTTATGGGTTGAGTCAGCTTGGAGCGCAGTCATTTCCTCACTGGTTTTTGGAATTTTGACTAAAACCTTTAAAAATGGTTCCCCTAACTTACCACTTCGGCCTTCTACCCTGTACCCCTTTTCCTCCCCTCCTTCTGAAACTCTTCTGTTCTTTGTGTTCTGGGATTGGCAGACTTTTTAACCATTTCTGCAAGTGGGTAACAAAGCATTCCAAGTTCAAACTGTGGAAGCCACACAGTTTGCCGTAAAGTAAGATTAAAGCTGAGTTCTGAGCTCTGTGGCTGGGGTCAGCTCCTAGTGGTGTTTCTTGCAAATGCCCACATCTGGCCACCTCAGAGACAGAGTCACCAAGCTTGCCTTGTAATCCTGAAATCCTTAGGCACAAAACTATGCATTTCCCTGACTCCACAGGAAAGCAAGGCATTTCTCTTTCTGCCTAGGTTCAAGTTGAAAAAATTAAGACTCCTGGAGACCATATTGGTGCCGTCCTTGAAAGAGCAAAGCCGGAATATATCAGTAAGACATACAAGATTGATTCCTGGGAGAATGCTGAGGACTTTCTCCAGAAACTAGCCTTCCGAACTGGGAAGTTACTAAAGGTGAGCTAGTCTTTAGGGATTGGGCTGGGGGCCCCTGCAGGCCTTGCTGTGTGTGCTGTGAACCTACCGAAGTGTGACTAGTGGGAAACTTGTCAGCTAGAGGTGACAAGCAACTGGGACAGCTGAAATGGCCTCAAAGCCGGATGCTAATATTCTTTAAGTTCAACTGAGAATCAGTCATGTCATTTCAGGGTGGTGAGCCTGACTTGCAGACAGTGGGTAAGATGGTTCTCAACGACTGGCAGAGGGGCCGTATCCCTTTCTTTGTCAAGCCACCCAATGCAGAGCCACCTACAGCCCCCCAGGTAAGCCAGGGTAAACCCGTCTCCTAGAAGGTGGGGTCAGCCAACCTGAAATTACGTAAATTGTTTGCTTGCCTTCCCTCTGTGGCGAGCTCCTCATTTTGTGGGAAGATTTCCGCGTGTTGTGTCATTCCAGAAGCCACTGCCTTGGAATGTGGAGAAAGCAAGCTTTGAGACCAAATAAGCAGAAACGTGAACAGGAGGAATGAGCTTAGATACCCGCCTTGGGAGGGAGAGGAGGGAGAGAGGGGTTCATTAAGGTTGTCTTATACATGTGGAACACAGGTGTTGCCAAAATTCATTTGATGAAGGAACGTTTATTTGCATCAGCCATGGCCCAGGTACAGGGAACAAGGGAATAATTGACTAGCCTTTGCCCCACCTGCTTTTTTTTTTTTTTCAGCAAGCAAATGGGGAGGGAGGCCAAGCAGTCCCAGGTTGGTGCTCCAGAAGAGGCCTTAGCCCTAGAGGTTCTGAGTGGGGACATGAGATTAGAACCTTCCCTGCTGCCCCATATCTCTAACCCTGACACCAGAGTGCCCTAAGGCTCAGCCATAGCACTTGGCTTTCCTGTTTCTGGGGCCTTTTTCAGAACTTGGAAGATTCTGTTGAAGAGGTAACTTCAGGTTTGCTTCTGTGCTGGTATAATATGGATCCATATAGCTCTGCTTTCCTCTTAGGAATACCTTTCTTTTTTTCTTAATTTATTTTATTTATAATATATTTTTTTATCCAATCAGGGGACCATTCCCCCCATCCCCACCCCACAGAGCTTATGTATTTCTGCCAAACATGCCTTTTCATCTCTTTCTCCCGTCTTTCTCAGTATTCTCCATGTGGAAGTTGACCTGTTTTGAGCAGACGTTTCACTGTTTCCAGTCAGTTCTCTGATGTAGTCCTTTCTGTTGTTGTTGTTGTTCTTGGTTGTTGTTTCCAATATGCATTCAACTTCCCAATTGCTTGGACAAAAAAGCTCAAGGGCCATGCACAAGAACTACTTAAAACTAGGTAATTGGTACTAGCATTCACAGATGGGGGGATAACATCATAGTTTGTTTTCTAGGGAATGTTTTTACTTCACTCAGCATGATTGTCCTCTAGCTCCGCCCATTTTCCTGCAAAGCCATGATTTCGTCTTTTTTACTGCTGCATAGAACTCCATTGTTTTATATTTTACCACATTTTCTTCTCTCCCACTCATCAGTGAGGGGCATCCATTTGGGGTTAGTTCCAGCTCCTTGTATTGTGAAGAGAGCGAAATAAACATGGCCGTGCAATGTATCTCTGCAGGTGAGGTGAATCTTGGGGGTACATGCCTAGGAGTGGTATGGCTGCGGCGGGTGGCAAGTTCATTTCACGTCTTCCAAGGGTTCTCCAACTGCTTTCCATAGTGGCTTGCAAGAGTTTACATTCCCACCAGCAGTGGATGATTGTGCCCCTTCCCCAACACCCTCTCCAAGCACTTGGTTATCATTGTTTTCTTGGATCCTAGCCAAGTCTATTGGAGTAAGATGATTCTTAAAGTGGTTTTGATTTGCATTTCCTTAATGATTAGTGATGTTGAACACTTCTTAAGGTGTTCTCAGCCATCTCTAATTCTTCACTTGTGAAGTCTCTGTTAAGCTCTTTTCTTCATTTTGAGTGAGTCATTTTTTCCTTTCTCTATGTTTTTGAGTAGTTTATATATTCTGAAATCAATGCTTTGTCAGCTGTTTCTTCAAAAGTGAAGGTTTTCTCCCATTTGTGGGAATTCTTTTCATTCCCTTGATTTTCTTTTGATGTACAGACGTTTTGGGGGAGTTTAACGAGGCCCATTTGTCAATTGCGATATTCCTTCTTGCGCAGCTGCTTTCTGGTTTAGGAAGTCTTTTCCTATGCCTCTGGTCCTTGTAGTCCTGCTGCCAACTTTTTCTTCTATCGCCTTTCAGAGTTTGGGGTTTCACGCCTGAGGTCTTTGATCCACTGGAGTTGGCTTTTGTTACAGGGCGAGAGGAGGAAGGGGTTTAATTTCATTTTCTACAAGTGGGTTCCAGTGAGTTTTGCAAATACATACTTGATGAAAGATGGGCTGCTTCTTTTTGCTTCTCCATTGTTGTCTTCTTGGCCCCCTTTTCATAATATGAGAGTGACTGCTGAATTGGAAATTGTATGTGCTTCAGGTTTGGATCTTCGGTTTTGTGTCATTGGTTCAACATCGTGTGCCGAGTCCTAGTCTGTTATATCCGCTTCAGTTGTTTTTCATTGACTAGTAGCCCTAGTTAGTATAGTTTTGAAAAGTGGTCTGGTATAGGCTCCCCCTGTGTAGCTCTTTTCGCTCAGGTGGTTGTTTGGCTATTGTCGCGGTCTTTGTTTTCCAAAGTAATATTGAGACTTCGTTTCCAACGCCTTGCCTGGAAGAAGAAACTCGTTGGGAAGTGTTTGATGGGATTGCGTTAAATCTAGTACAAGAGTTTTGGGAAAATGGCATTGTGTTACAAGTTTTGGAATCTTTGCACCAATCCCATGAGCCATGGGATGGTTTTGGATTGGTCACATCCTTCTGGAATCTCTAATTCGCGTTTACTTTAGTTTAAATTTTGTTAGAGACTGGTTATCTTTGTGTGTTTGGTTTAGGTTTGTTCTAGGTATTTTATTTTTTTGTTTTGAGGCATATTGTGAGTGGTGAGGAACGGTCTCTTTGAATTTCTTTCTCCAGTTGCTTGTTTCTTGGTGTAAGAAAGGGACTATAAGATAAAGGGCCATTGAGGTTGATTTAGGTAAGTTTTTATCCGTGCATTTGGAAGCTGGGTAAGTCATGCGTAGAGTGTTTCGTGGGGGAGGTGGGTTCGCATCCTGTAATGTAAACAATCAATTCATCAGCAAATAGGGATAGCTTGCCTTCTCTTTCAATTAGTACTGCTTTAATTTCCTTTTCTTGCCTTATTGCTCTAGCAAGTGTTTCAAGCACTATATTAAGAGGAGTGGTGACAGGGGGCACCTTGCCGAGTTCCTACCTTTAAAGGAATGTTTCTGTCGTTTCCCCATTTTAGGATGATATTGGCTGTGGTTTCCTGTATATGAGCTTTGATTACATTTAGGAACTGATCCCTCCAATCCATCCTTCTAGGACTTTAAGCTGAAGGGATGCTGATTTTGGCAAAGGCTTTTTTCAGCATCAATTGCAGATGCTGGTGTGGTTTTTGTCTTTCATTCCATTTATGGTTTGATGATGCTTATTGATTTTCGTATGTTGAACCATCCTGCATCTCTGGATGAATCCAACTTGGTCATGATGGATGATCTTCTATGTTGGGTCTGTATGTGATTTGGCCAGTTCACTGTTTAGAATTTTTGGCATCTGTGTTCATTAGGAGATGGGTTCTATAATTCTTCTTTTTAGTTGTGTCTTGCCTGGTTTTGGTAATAGAGTTGATGCTGGCTTCATAGAAGGAATTGGGGAAGAATTCCCTCTGATTGTATCCTTCTAAACAGTTTCAGTAATAATGGTTGTAGGTCTTTTTGAAATGTTTTATTAGAAATTCTGCCGTGAAACCATCTGGGCCTGGGCTTTTTTTAGTTGGGAGGTTCTTATTACATCTTCAATTTTTTCATGTTACTATGGGTGCTTAAGCTGTTATCTTTCTTGGTTGAGCTTTGATGATTCCCAGGATTTCAAGATATTCATCCATTTCTTCTAGGTTTTCAAACATCGTGAGTATAGGTGTTTGAAAGTACTCCCCTTATGATTTTCTGGATCTTTTCCTTGTCTGTTGTGATATTTCCCTTTTCATCACAGATTGTATTGATTTGGAGTTGTTCTTCTTTCTTTGGTAAACTGGGCTAGAGGTCTGTCTATCTTGTTTATTCTTTCAAACTTTTGGATTCATTGATTTTTTTTTTGTATTGTTTTCTTGGTTCTTATTTCATTGATTTCTGCTCTGATTTTTGTTATTTCTCCTGTCTGTTGCGTTTGGGTTCATCTGTTGTGCCTCTCAAGTGCTTTTAGCTGTAGTGTTAGATCATTCACTTGTGCCCTTTCTGTTTTTCTAATGTAGGCACTCAGGGCTATAAACTTCCCTTTAGGACTGCTTTTAAGGTATCCCATAGGTTTTTGTTGTTTTGTATTGAGTCATTGTCAGTTAGTTCCAGGAATGCTTTTATTTCTTTCTTTATCTCTTCCTTGACCCATTCATTATTCAAGGTGTGTTGTTTAGTTCTCCATGTGTTCTTGTAGGCAGTAGGGCTTATCCTGGTGTTGATTGTTGAGCTTTATTGCACTGTTGTCTGATAGATGCATGAAATTATTTCCGTCTTTTTGTATTTGTGGATGGTTCTTCTGTGTCCCAGTATGTCGTTGATTTTGGAGAATGTTCCGTGGGCTGCTGAGTAGAACGTGTATTCTCTGGTATAGGGGGGAATATTCGGTAGAGGTCTCTGCGATATTTGGATCCATTTGGTGTATCATATCGTTCAGTTCAGATGTCTCTCTGTTTTTCTTTGTCCTGTTGACCTATCCAAAGGACTCAGTGGGTATTGAAATCCCCTAGTATGAGTGTACTGGGTTAGTGTGTGACTTGTGGTCTGGCGAATTGTCTTTATAAAAGTTTGGTGCACCAGAGGTTTGGGGGCATATATATCCTAATTGTGAAATTCTTGGTGAATGTTCCTTTGATAAAACTGTAATGGCCTTCTTTGTCTCTTCTGATTTCTTTTACTTTGAAGTCTATTTTGTCTGATGGTAAATAGCAACACCTGCTTTCTTTTTGGTACCGTTGCTTGGATATTTTTTCCATCTTCACTTTAAGTTGGCCGCCTTGAATGTGAGGATATGTTTCTTGTAGACAGCATATGGATGGTTTCTGTTCCTAATCCATTCTCCCAGGCTATGTCTTTTGATTGGGGAATTTATCCATTAATATTTAAGGTTATGACTGATATGTTTGTGTTGATCCTTTTGCCTTATTATCCATTTGCGGTTTGTGGGTTAGGTTTCTACTTCTGCAGTTATGCTTTTATTATTTCTCTTTCTAGGTGCCTGGGGTTGGTTCTCCTTTTTCTGTCCTTTGAATTGCTTCATGTATTCTCTGAAGGTTGGTTTTCCAGACATGTTATTCTTTCAACTTTTTTATGTCATGGAAGTTTTTTCTCTCTCCAACTATAATTGACATTTTTGCTGGGTTATAGTAACCTGGGTTGCACATTATTGTCCTTTTTTAACAACGGGAATGCTTTTCTCCACGTTTCTTGCTTTAATATTTTGCGTTGAGAAGTCAGTTGTAATTTGATAGGTTTCCCCTTATAGGTCACTTGTTGTTTTCTCTTGTGGCTTTAAGGATTTGTCTTTGTTTTGGTGTCTAGCATTTTAACTATGATTGTGGTGTGGAGATTTCTTTTCTGATCTTGTCTGTTTGGAGTTCTATGTGCTTATTGTATTTGTATTGGTTTGTCTTTTTTAGTTTGTGGGAAAGTTTTCATCTATTATTCTGTTGAAGATCTGATCAGTACCATTCTCTTGGGATTTCTCCTTCCTCATTCCTATGATGCAGAGGTTTGATCTTTTCATAGTATCCCACAGTTCCGTGTGTTCCACTTTTGTGTATTTTTAAATTTTCATAATCTTTCGTTTTTGTTGTTTTCTGTGTTATCTTCCATGTCTGATATTCTTTGTTCTGCTTCCTCCATTCTGCTTCTGAGGCTTTTTCCATTTCCTTTCCACTTGATTGGATGAGTGTTTGATTTCCTTTTCATTTTCTTCTGATTTCTTTAGTATTTCATACTTCTTTTTGAGCTTCTCAGTTCTTCTGTAGCTCTTTCTTCGAGGTGTTTTTCCTATCTTTTGCATGGGATCTTTTCAGTGTTTCTACTTCCTTCCGGGATTTGTTCATTCTCTCTCTCTAGGCCTTCTTGAGTTCTTCATTCTCTTTCTTAGTTCTTTGATTTGCTCCTTTATATCTTGTAGTTCTTAAATCTTTTCCCAATTGTGTTTCTGATATCTGTGTCTGGGGCATCCAGAGGGATCCCACTGTAGGAATCTTCCAATGGTTGGTAGAGCTTGGTTGGTGCGGGATTATCCTGGCCCTTTCCGTGTTGTCTCTTCTTCGTATTCCTGGCATATGGGCTTCTCCTTGCCTTTGTCTTCCATGTGATTCCTAAATTGCCTTCTTCACTGTTTGAAGGTTTGGTTTGCTTGCTCCTTCATATGCCTTCATAATCCCAGTTGGGGTTGGGGGGGGCTTTTTAGCCCGTGCTTCCGCTGGTCTCAGGAGATCTCAGATCTCAAGACTCACACAACCCTACCTTTAATACCAGCTGGGAGGATAACTCCGCCCCCACAGCCACAAAAGCCAGTTAAGCCAAAGACAACTGGATTAACGGATCACCTAGGTTAAGTCAATCAACAATCAGCCTTGCTGAAGCACCCAGTTCCTACCTGCCTTCCTGCGCTTCAGCTGGTCTCAGGATATCTCCAGGAATACCTTTCAGCTGTCGCCTGCCTCTGCCTCCCAAGTTCATGGAGTAAAGGTGTGCGCCACCATGTCCAGCTGTTGTTTGCTTGTTTGTTTGTTTTTGTCTTTTTGAGACAGGGTTCCCCTGTAGCCAAGCTTCTCCTGAAACTGGCTTGAGACCACGGCTTGACTCACAGCAATCTTCACCTGCCTCTTGCCTCCCAGTATGCTGGGATCAAAGAGTGTACCACCATGCCTGGCTTTTTTTTTTTTTTTTTTTTTTTTTTTAACGTGTTATGAGTTTGCTTGCATATATGTAAGTGCACCTGTCTCATGCAGTGCCCACAGAGGCCAGAAGAGGGTGTCAGATCCCCTGGAACTGGAACTGTAGTTGTTAGCCACCACACGGTGCTGAGAACCCACCTCAGGTCCTCTGCAAGCACAGCCAGAGTTCTTAGGCACTGAGCCATCTCTCTCCAGCCCCTGACTCAGTCACTCTTGATTGTGGAGTTGCTTAAGTGTTTTGGTTTTGTTTTTGGTTTTTGAGTCTAAATGAAAGAAATAAAGTGATCTGTATGAGAACTACTGTGGAATACTTGCACATGCTGTCTCTGCATTGATAACCTAAAACAGGCCGTCATTTCAGTGTTCCTGACTTCAGCGTTAAAGTTTATTTTGACTTCTGCCCCCTCCTAGCCTTACACTCTTCTTTGAAGGTGCCTCCTCATTTAGCCTGGCTCCGTTTACTCGGCGTTGTGTCTGCTGGGTTTCTGTGTTTGCTTAGCTACCTTTGCTCTTGATACTCAAGGAGGGTACTAACTGGTGAGCTGGTTTCACCGGGTCGGTACTTTTATAACTGGCTCATCCTTTAGAACTGCAGGTCTGTTCTTTTGAGCCTTTGTAGCACTGGCTTAGGGTGGATTCATGAATGGTGGAATGGGGTAGTTTTTGTGCTTTGCCTTATACCTCAATAAAGCCTGCTCGGGTGAGGTTGAGCATAGGTCTCCTTTCCTGACAACCATTTCTTCTCCCTGCCCTTAACCTCTTTTTGGCCTGCAATAGCTTCCACCTTCTTCATCTTTGGAAGTTGCCGCAGAAACAAGCCAGAACAACCCAGAGGAGACTACAGAAGCCGTAGCTGAAAAGTCAGAAGAGAAAGACACCAAGGCAGACAGCCCCCAGGATGCTAACTCGGAGATGCAGCAGATCCTTGCACGCATTCGCCAAAACTTCGGCAAAATCAATATTGGGCCTCAGTTTTCTGAGGATGACCTGGTTCCTGAGGATGACCTGGTTCCTGTGGAGATGTCAGACATGGAAAATGACTCTTGAGAGCTTTCTTGCAGAGGAGGAAGAGGAGGAGCAAGACCTAGAACAGCTCAGAGGGGAGGCTGAGGAACCTTACCAGGACTCCCAGGAAGAGCCAATGGGAAGCGACACCAAAGCTGTGATTAGAGTCCTAGATGAGAAGATTGCCAAGTACCAGAAGTTTCTCAATAAAGCCAAAGCTAAAAAATTCTCAGCCATCAGGTAATGTTTTCTTCATCTCATGTGTTATAGGTTGTTTATTCCTTTCCCAAAGCTTCCTGTGAATACTGGGTTGGGTTTGGAGATTTTTTTGTAGTACTTGGCTAGGTGCTCAGACCTGTGCATGCTGTAAGTTTTGTCACTCAGCCTCCAAGTGTGGGTGCGGGTATTGGTAATCTAGTATTTTGTCCCAGGGAGCTGTGCAAACTGCAGTCATTGGCTGCTTTCCTGACAGCTACTGTAACCAGCAGTGGAATTTCTTTTTCTTTTCCTTTTTTTTTTTTGAGACAGGTCTCCCTGTAGCCCCAGCTGTCCTAGAGCTCACTCTGTAGACCAGGCTGGCCTTGAACTCACAGAGATCTGCCTGCCTCTGCCTCCCAAGTGCTAGGATTAAAGGCGTGCGCCACCACACCCAGCTGGAATTTCTTTTTCTTTCTGAGTGTTTCAGCTTTCCAGGATGACCTATCTGGGACAGTTGAGGACAGCACAAAGTTTGTAACGTTGCTTTTCTTTTTCAGAATATCCAAGGGCTTAAGTGAAAAGGTTTTCGCAAAGTCAGAAGAACAGAGAAAAACATCTGAAAAAGTAGTACACGACACAAGAGTCAGTGACACAGGAGAAGGTCAGCGTTGCTTTGCTTTGTTTTGTTTTTCTTTTTGTTTGAGACAGGGTTTTCCTGTAGTCTCTGTTGGCCTGAAACTTGCTATGTAGACCAGGCTGGCCTTGATCTCACAGAGATCCACTTGCTTCTGCTGGGATTAAATATGTGCATGACCACACCTGGCTGAAGATCAGTTACTTTGAATCATTTGTATCTTTAGAATGTTTGGAAATCTAATTTTAATTTCCAGATTAGCACTTGTCCTGTCCTCCATACATAACAACATGTCTGATGGCACATCCTGGTTCCCCACATTGTATCATGCAAATTGGATCACCCACTTTAAAGTCTGCACATTTGTTTAAGATTAAATTGACAGCCTGGAAATCTTACTATAGAGTCTGTAGCAAGTCGGGGCAGAGGTAGTTCGTTATTTGTTATTGATAGTTTCTACATGACACAAATTAGATCCCAGTGTGACCCTGGCTTCCTATGTCATCCTGCACCTCTCCTCTTTACTAAGCAGGGCTTGTTCCCACTGTAGAAGTCCAGACAAATATTTTGAAAATTCCTTTTTTTCCCCTGTGCGTTTTATTGATTTGTACCCAGCACCCACCAAAAAGGGAAGGAAACGGAAAGCACAGAGGGAAGAAGAACCTTCAGGTAAAACTCAAAGGATGCTGACGTGTAAGGAGGTAAGTGCTCTGGGTCTTAATGAGACACAGATATAGAAAGTAGAAATCCTATACTTCCCTGGCAGGGGAGATACCATGATCAGGAAGGTGGTTTTCCCAGGGCGAGGCTCATCCATTGCACTTGGGATGTGCTGACCCCTGCCATTTCCCCAAATGCGGGAAACTCGACTGCATAATTTGTGGTAGTGGGGGGCTGGAGAGATAGCCTAGCAGTTAAGAGCGCTGACTGCTCTTATAGAGGACCCGGGTTCGATCCCCAGCACCCACATGGCGGCCGAGAACCGTCTTTAACTCCAGTTCCAGGGGAATCCAACGCCCTCTTCTGACCTCCTCGGTATTGCATGACACGGGTGCACAAACCTACATGCAGACAGTGCATTCATACACATACAAGAATAAATAAAAAAATAAAAGTTAAAATTTTTAAAAAAAGTAGAAGTCCAGTTTTGATACATTTACTTTCTGTGTGTGTATATGCATGTGTGATGCAGGCATGGGCATGATAGTGCACACCTGGGGTCAGCAACAACTTGTGGGAATTGGTTCTGTCCTTCCTCGCATAGGTCTTGAGGATTAAACTTGGGCTGCCTTGGCAGCAAGCACCTTTACACACTAAGCCATCTTTTATATATACATAATATATATATATATGTGTGTGTGTGTGTGTGTGAGTGTTTTGCCAGCATGTGTATAAGTGCACCTATATCTTGCAGTGCCTGCAGAGGTCAGAAGAGGGCATCAGATCCCTCTGGAACTGGAGTTACAGGTGGCTGGCTTTTAGCTGCCATGTGGGTGCTGGGAACCAAACCTGGGTTTTCTGCAACAGCAGCCAGTGCTGTTTTTTTTGTTTTGTGTTTTGTTTTGTTTTGTTTTTTGAGACAGGGTCTCCCTTTAGTCCTAGCTGTCCTGGAGCTCATTCTGTAGACCAGGCTGGCCTTGAACTCACAGAGATCCTCCTGCCTCTGCCTCCAGAGTTCTGGGATTAAAGGCGTGCACCACCACACCTGGCCTAAGATGGTTCTTAGCCGCCATATCAGTGCTGGGAATTGAACGTGGGTCCTCTGCAAGATTAGTCAGTGCTCTTAACTGCTTAGCCATCTTTCCAGACCCCATCTTTTTTTTTTTATTATTAATTTTATTTATTTATGTATGTGTATGAATGTACTGTCTGCATGCAAGTCTGTGCACCCGTGTCGGCTGAACATGCCGCGGAGGTCAGAGAGGGTCTTGGATTCCCTGGACTGGTTTCCTGGAATTGGAGTTCTATGGAGTTTCAGAGAGTTCTCAGCCCCATGTGGGTGCTGGGGATCGAACCCGGTCCTCGCAAGAGCGTCAGGCGCTCTAACCGCCTAGGGCCATCTCTCCAGCCCCCCCCCTTTTTTTTTTAATTTTTTTTAATTAATTTTATTATTTATGTATGTGTATGAATGTTACTGTCTGCATGCAAGGTCGTGCACCGTCGTGCAATGCCGCGGAGGTCAGAAGAGGGTCTCGGATTTCCCCTTGAACTGGGAGTTCTCCTGGAATTGGAGTTTCAGACGGTTCTCGGCCGCCATGTGGGTGCTTGGGGATACGAACCGGGTCCTCTGTAAGAGCGGTTCGTGTGCTCTTAACCGCTAGGCCATCTCTCCAGCCCCTAGCCCCTTTTTTTTTTTTTTAAGACAATGTCTCCCTGTAGCCTAGCTATGTAGGCCAAGCTTGGCCTTGATCACACACCTCTCCTGCTGGCGTGCTGGGACTAAAGGTGTGGGCTAACAGGTCTGGCCTTTTTTTTTTTTTTTTTTTTTTTAATAAAGGCAAAGTCTTCCTCTGGTAAACTACCATGCCCAGCTATCCAGTTCTCGAAACTCACTCTTTTTGAATCAAATAGTCTAGTGCTTAGTCCCAGAATTCTCACTTCTCGGTGACCTGGTGGAGGTCATTTAAATTGGGTCAAAAACTGGATTGAGGTTCTTGAATGTACATCTCCTATTTCAGGGATTCTGGGTCATCATCTTCAAACCTGTAGCCCATTGGCTAGAAGAGCTGGGTGGTTTTATTTGGTGCCAGGGAGGTGACACGTGAGGAGTGAAGCTGCTGAGGCCAGCAGCTCGCTAGCCCCTGGGAAGGACAGCTTGGTAGTGGAGATGTGCTGAGTTGGAGCTGGCCTCTGGGGTAGGCCAATCAGAGTCTGTACCGCAGCCGTCCGCTCCCAGGTGTTCAGTTCCCCCTGAGGTGGACAGTCCCCCAGCTCTGCTTCCATTGCTTTGGTGACTGCACAGACATGGGGAGAGGTGGGAACTGGGTTTCTGATTCAGGACTCTTGTTGTTTGACTGGTTTTCTTGTCATTTTTTACAGCGGAGGAGAGCAGCACGACAGCAACAATCCAAAAAGGTTGGTGTGCGCTCTACTATGAAAACACACAATGTGAAAAACAGAAACAGGGAACAGTAAAGAAAAACTTAATGACTCAGAGGGACAGAAACACAAAAGCAACAAGAAATTCAGACAGAAATCAGCAGTGAACATACTAAAAAATATGCTTATATTGGGCTGGAGAGATGGCCTAGCGGTTAAGAGCGCCGACCGCTCTTGCAGAGGACCCGGGTTCGATCCCCAGCACCCACATGGCGGCCGAGAACCGTCTGAAACTCCAATTTCAGGAGAACTCCAGTTCCAGGGGAATCCGAGACCCTCTTCTGACCTCCGCGGCATTGCACGACACGGGTGCACACACCTGCACGCAGACAGTACATTCATACACATACCGAAATAAATAAAAATTAAAAAAAAAGTTGTTTATTAAATTATACAAAAATATGCCATTAGAAATTGTGCTCATTTTCTTCATGTCCAGTTGGTGTCTCCAAAGCCATGGTACACTTGGGAGCTTTGCCATTGCTAATGAACAGAGCGAGCTTCTCAGCCCTAGAGAGTTCTGCGTGTGTCCGTTGGCACTTCAGGCACTTGACCCTGACCCTAGTTCCTCCAGAATGTGACCTGTTGCCTATATCTGCAGACATAGGTGAGGACTGCAGCACGCAAAGAATGGTGTCTGTTGTATGGCTAAGCAGTAGCTTAGGGGCAGAATCATTCAAAGCTATAAAAGCAGAAGTACTTCGAAAATGTACGAGGTTAGACTTGCAAGTGTGTGCTCCAGCCGTCCATGTATCTCGTGGAGTTTGAGTGGGCCTGCTGGGATACAGATGCTTTCCTGTGCAAGTCACAGAACCAGCACATCTCAAGGAGGAGTTCTTTCCCAGGAAGGTGGGCACACTGCAAGTCATTTTAGCAGAGGCACAATTCCTCAGGTGGGTGATGGTCAAAATCACTTCCAGTTTGAGGTCAGAGTGTTGGGTACTCAACAGCTTATCTTATGGATCCCAGTCCTTAAAGTTAGCCCTGCCTATCCAGGATGGGTTTCAGCTCAAAGCTGCCAAGGGGCAAGTCCCTTCTGGCACCCCTTGAAGGGGTACTGAGTGCTTGAAGCATTCCCACAAAATGGAAGGAAATGTTAATGCCTTTTTGAGAATGCTACTTGGGAGTCTCAACTGAAGGACGTCACTGAGCTTCCTGCCCTTTCCCACCCTGGGATGCCCTGAATAAAGATTCAGTCATTAATTTGATCTTCTGGGTGTACAAAGTTCTCTTCAGACCATAGCCAGAATAGAATTGTGTGTGAGATACTGCTCCCTCCCTAGCTGTTCAGTAATAGTTAATTAGGGAGGAGTCGGGTTTAATATTCTGTAGAAGGTAAATAAATAGTGCAGAGAGGACCTGAGGTGCAGACAGCTCACAAAGGACTGGGGTGTGGTGTTCCTTTCCAGCAAGTCTTTACTTTGTCCAGACCATGGGTTTGATTTTGCTCATTATTTCCTGCCCAAGGTAGGCAGATGAAGGAGAAAGGGATCCCTGGGATGTGGGTGGCGCTAAGACAGTACAGAATAGACCAAAGCTCCAAATGAGTTGCAAAAGTTACACTGGAGAAGGATGAAGAGGAGCTGAAGCAAAAGAAGCCGAGATACAAGGAACTGTAAACTAAACACCGGTGTGGACAGAAGTAACTTCTCTAAATTACTGAGTTAACAAATTTCCCAGGTCTGTTAGCTGCAGACAGTGACAGGTACACCACCTTCCATTGCCCAACCAGGAGCATGGCTGCCAGACCGTAGTTGTTTGACAATACTGGGCAACAGTGTGCGTTTGACAACTGGCTTTTATTTATTTATTTATTTATTTATTTATTTATTTATTTATTTATTATTTATTTTGGTCTTTTCGAGACAGGGTCTCCCTGTAGCCCCAGCTGACCTGGAACTCTGTAGACCAGGCTGGCCTTGAACTCACAAAGACCCGCCTGCCTCTGCCTCCCAAGTGCTAGGATTAAAGACGTGCGCCACCATGCCCGGCTGACAACTGGCTTTTATTACAAAGGGCTCGAGGTGGGTGGAGTGCTTGCTGACCTGTATGGAGATTATCACTTCTTTGGTGCGATAATGTCTTCCAGTTGGGCCTGAAAAACAAAAACTCCATCAATACTTGCAACTCATAGCCTAACAACACAGAACTGGGGGATGGGCGGGTGGGTAACCCAGAGGCTGCTGCTCCAAGTGCCCTGCTCATTCCCAGCTCCACGTTTTCTAGATTAGCTGGATTCAAGCTTGGCGTGGTCTTGTTATACTAGCAGAAACCAAAGCTGTCCTGGTTTCCATACAGTAATAGCTCAGTGTATAATATAAAGTGCTGAAAGGGAAATTGAATAAAAGTTGTTGAAATAGTGGTTTGTATTGCTCCAACTTGAGGCCTAAGTGTGTCTGCTAAGTTAAACGTTCAGCTCCTGGTTTAGGATACTGGGAGCTTTGCTGAGATCAGAGGTTTGGGAAACAGCTAATTATCAGCCACTAGCCAATTTGACACCCAATTAGAATTGCTACCAGCGAGCAGGGAGCTGTCGTCTTGTACAGAACGCTAGAAACACTTGGAGTTGCTTCACTGCGGAGCAGCTGGCACAGGCACTTGCAGTGATCTGTGGACAGATCCTTAGCTAGTTTATCCTGGGATCAGCAAACACCGCTTTATTTGCAGTGTGACTTTGGACCAATAAAAATAACACTTGTAAAGAATCCTTCACCTTGGGATTACAAGGTCTTTGAATGTTGGAAGCTTGGTAAAGTGTTCAGCTTCGCTCTTGTTTTTCACACCATTAGGGTAACTGAGGAACTAGTGATGAGGTCACACGGGAGCTAAGGAACAGCTCTAGAGTCTGCTGAGTCAAATGCCCACACGTGGCTGGGAATGTCTCTAGCTCTGTTTCTGGTAAATTCTTCAGCAAGAAAAATTACCCTCTGCTGATGGTTAATACAAAACCTTCCTTATCTCAATAGGCAGACATTTTGGCTTGTGAAGGTAAGGGAGGTGACCAGGACCCTGGGAGGAAGCTGTTCATCTAGAAGCAGTCTAGAGAGATGCTCAGACCTCAGGAAGCACCAGGTCTGAGACTGTTAAGCTGTACTGCGGGACCCCAGCCCCACAGCTGCCATTCAGTGTATCTGGGGGTGACCAAGCTTTTTTTTTTTCTACAAGTTGTCCTCTGTCTGATTTGGTGATGCTGGCCTGGGGCAAAGCCTTTGAGGCCTGTGGTCTAACCTCTTGTCCACCTAGTCTTTGTTACCGGTCCCCATCCCAACACCTCAGGTGATCCAAGGAAAACCACCTGCAGCTGGGTTCCCCTGGCCTGCACCTAGGAGAGGCTTCCCACTGCCTTCTCTACTTCCGCCACAGTCAGTGCCTCAGAGGACACCAGGGCAGCTAACACTCCTGTCAGAGCCTGCTGAGGGGGCCTGGCTCACAGAGGATGGCTCCAACCACCAGCTGGGAGGGGGCAGAAGCTGTTATATCCTCTGATTATGGGAGGATGGATACAAACTGGTAGGCATGTTCCTCTACAGTGGAGAGCCAGGCTGAAGTATATGGGGTCAGAATTGAGAACAGACCTCTGCAGCTAGAGGGATAAAGTTAGGGAAGAAGCCAGTCAAATCAGCCTCCTTTAGCTCTTGGCAGTGGGAGTGAACCAACATTTAAAAGCCATGGGGCGGGGCTGAAGAGATGGCCTAGCAGTTAGGAGCACCGACTGCTCTTGCAGAGGACCCAGGTTCGATCCCCAACACCCACATGGCAGCTGAGAACTGTCTGAAACTCCAATTCCAGAACTCCAGTTCCAGGGGAATCCAACGCCCTCTTCTGACCTCCGTGGCATTGCACTACATGGGTGCACAAACCTACATGCAGACAGTACATTCATACACACAGACAAAAAAAAAAAAAAAAAGCCATGGGGCATTCAAAGTCAATCGAGACGGTGTAAAAAATCAAGCCAAATCTAAAATTATGTGACAGAAATTAAAAAAAAAACCATGGGGCATGCCTGTAATCCCAGGTACTCATGAGGCAAGTTCAAAGCCTACAGGGGCTCCATACAGAGTTCAAGACTAGCCTGGGAAACTTAGACACTGTCTCAAAAAGTAGGCTGTCTTTCTAATGCTGTCTAGAGCCCGAGTATGCTTCCCTCCTCCTAAGAACACCCTCAGGGCCAGAATTCAAGGTGTTCTGAGACTGACAGGAGTCTCAAGGCCAGAGCAACATGATGAACCCCACTCTTTCCTCTCCATGTCTGACTTGGCCGCAGTACCTGCCCCACGCTGCCTCTGTTTGGCCCCGTGGCTGCTTGCTGAGCCTCCATGCCTACCGCACAAAGGCATGACTCTCCGTCTTCATCTCCCTCCTTGGGGAAGCTGCTGAGATTTATAGCTTGCCTGCTCTAAGGGGGGTTCTTATAACTGGTAATAAAATTGTCCTTAAGCTTTAAAAGCCTACAATGGCAGCACTGCAGAGGCTGAGGAAGATTGTAAATTTGAGGCTGGCCTGAGCCACAGGAGACAGTGTCTCAAAAATCCAAACAAAAATGACAAAGCGTACTGAGGATATAGTTTTGGGTAGAATGTTTGCCCAGCATTCATGAGGTTTACTCCCCAGTACTGCAAAAGCCAACACACAGACGAAGTCATGGGTGGGAAGGCTCTGTAGGTCTGGGGCCTCGGGGGGGAGGGGGTGTTGGCCTGCGCCTCCTTACCTTCAGCTGCTGGTTGGTGCGCTTCAGGAACTGAATCTCCTCGTTGTGCTTCTTTTCCTCCACCTGCCGTCTCTCGCTCTCGCGCTTCTCTGTGGCCTCGCACTTGGCCTTCTGCTCATTTACTTGCCTCTCCAAATCTCTCTTTTCTGTCTCCAAATCTGCAATCTGAGAGGGAAATGGCCATTATCCCAGGATGAACGGAGGATGGGTATACTGTGAGAGCCTTGGGACACAGCTGTCCCACCCAAGACATTGCCGGGCTATGTACTGCCACCCGGTGGGAGGCAAGTGACTGGCAGTGTCCTCAGACAAGATCACTTCCTCACTGAGGCAGTGCAGTGAGGTGGCACTGTGAATAAGGAGGGCACCCGAAATCAACAGAAGAGTCTCGAGTCCAGTGACACGGTCAGTGAACCCCACTCACTTTCCTCTCCATGTCTGACTTCCCCTGTTCGGCCTGCAGCGCCTTCCTCATGCCAAAGGCCACACTGCTCTCATACAGGGTCTGGTAGGCAGCGATGGTCATGTGGATCTCGTCCCGGACTCGCAGCAGCAGCAGCCCCCTCTCTGCACAGTTAATGGTGACCTCCCGGATCAGCTCATCTTTCAGTGCACACAGGGAGATCAAAGGCAGGCGTAAGGAGACACGCACTTGGTGGCAAACCATTCTTAATCTTGGGACGGCTTGGAGTGGGTTCGCAGAGACATGGTCCCATGGGGCTGGGAAGAGAGTTTAGGAAACGGATCCCCAGAATTCCCACGTAAAGATCCTGGCATGGTAGCAGGTGCCTGCAAGCCTAACACTAGGGCCAGGAGACAGGAGGAGGCCTGGATTCCCTGGCCAGCTAGTTTTGATAAATTGGTGAGCCAGGCATGGTGGCACAGACCTTTAACCCCAGCACTTGGGAGGCAGAGGCAGGTGGATCTCTATGAGTTTGAGTCCAGCCTGGTCTACTTAGTTCCAGGATACAAAGTGAGACTCTGTCGCAAAAAATAAATAACTAAACAAGGTGGAGAGCGATACTTGACATTCACCTCTGACCTTCACACACATTCAAGAACAACTGTACCCACATGGTGGCTAAGAACTGTCTTAGGGCTGGAGAGATAGCCTAGCGGTTAAGAGCACCGACTGCTCTTGCAGAGGACCCAGGTTCGATCCCCAGCACCCACATGGTGGCTAAGAACTGTCTTAGGCCAGGTGTGGTGGTGCACGCCTTTAATCCTAGCACTCAGGAGGCAGAGGCAGGGGAATCTCTGGGAGTTCAAGGCCAGCCTGGTCTATATAGTGAGTTACAGGCCAGCTGGGGCTATAGGAAGACCCTGTCTCAAAAATACCAAAAAAAAAAACATTTTTATTATTTTCAGTGCATGTGTGTTGCCTTCATACATGAGAATACCATGTTCTGGCAGTATCCACGGAGGCCTGAAGAGGGGAACAGCCCCTGGAACTGGAAGTAGAGTTACAGTTGTGAGCTGTGATGCTGGTGCTGGAAACGGAACCCAGGTCCTCTGCAAGAGCAGCAAACGTTCTTAACTGTGGAGCCATCTTGCCAGCTCTAGTAATGGTATTTAAAAGCAGCCGCTTTGGCTAGATTGGTTTGATGCTGGACTTAGAATTTGGATCCCTCCCTTCCTAAGTGCCCATGTAGAGACAAACCATACTCATACTAAGGCCACTGTGCTGACCCTGCAGCTCCCTGAGAATTTGGAATTTTTAGTTCAGAGTCCACAGGACCACCACCAAGACTAAGCAAGGACAGCAATTGACACTTTTTTTGTTGTTTTTTTTGTTTTGTCTTTTTGAGACAAGGTCTCCCTGTAGCTCTGGCTATCCTGGAACTTACTCTGTAGACCAGGCTGGCCTTGAAATCACAGAGATCCACCTGCCTCTGCCTCCCAAGTGCTAGGGTTAAAGCTGTGTGCCAACATGCCTGGCTACACCAGCTTTTGAGAGACATCTTAAACCCTTTGTATCTAACAACAACAACAAATTAATCTGTATTTTTATGGAGTTTTCTGGGGGGAGGAGTATTGCAATATGGATATAAAGGCAGAACATTAATTTTCTGATCTATTAGCACACTGGGCTGGAGATATGGTTCAGCAGTTAAGAACACTGGGTTCTCAGCCAGGCGTGGTGGCGCACGCCTTTAATCCTAGCACTTGGGAGGCAGAGGCAGACGGATCTTTGTGAGTTCAAGGCCAGCTTGGTCTACAGAGTGAGTTCCAGGACAGCTGGGGCTACAGGGAGACCCTGTCTTGAAAAGACCAAAAAAAAAAACAAACAAACAACAAAAAAAAAGCATTGGGTTCTCTTGCCAGAGGATCTGGGTTCTGTTCCCAGTATCCACATGGTAGCTAACATCACTAGCTCCAGTTCCAGGGATCCAGTGCCCTCTTCTGGCCTCCTTGGGCATTGCACTCACTTGGTACACTTAAATCCATGCAGGCAAAACATTCCTATACATAAATAAATTTTAAAAATTAAAAAAATATTAGTGCGTGATTATGGAAATCCTTGGGAAAAAATATTTTAAAATGGAAGAAGACACAAAAAATGGGGTTGGAGAGATTGCCCAGTGGTTAACACTGGGTGCCTCTTGCAGAGGACCTGGGTTCAATTCCCAGCACCCATATGGCAGCTAACAACCATCCATAACTCCAGTTCCAAGGGAATCAACACCATTTTCTGACTTCTCAGACATTGTATAACACAGGTGCCCTTACGCACGTGCAGACAATACACTCACACATAAAATGAAAATAATAAATAAAATATTTACAAAATAAAATAAAGAAGCAGGCATCGTGGCACACCCCTTTACTTTCAGAACTTGGATCTCTGTAAGTTTGAAGCCATCCAGAGCTACACAGAGAGACCTATCTCAAAAATCCCAAAGTTCATTAAAATGAAATAAGCCAGGTGTGGTGGTATACACCTTCAGTCCCAGCACTTGGGAGGCAGAGGCAGGCAGATCTTTGGGAGTTCAAGGCTAGCCTGGTTTACATAGTGAATTCCAGGACAGCTGGGGCTACAGGAAGACCCTGTCTCAAAAACACCAAGAAGGAGGAGGAGGAGGAGGAGGAGGAGGAGGAGAAGGAGGAGGAGGAGGAAGAATTGAGTGGAAGTTCTTGTACTTCAAACATCTATTAAGGGTGCCAGGGAGACGGCTCAATGGCTAAAGGCCCTTACTGTCAAGCATGATGACCTGAGTTCACTCTCTAGGACTCACATGGTAGAAGGAGAGCCAACTCCCACAAATTGTTCTCTAACCTCCATATGCATGCTATGGTATATGTGTGCCCCCCCACACACAATAAATATAAAACAAAACAAAACAAACACCCTTAAGGGATGAGGAATCCAGGCGGCCATGAACACAGTGACTGTCAGACGGTGGACTGGCTGAGGTGGCAAGGCTGGGAGGGGAGAGGTGAGTGTACTCAGTAGTTTGGAGGCAATCAGGCCAAAGAAGAGATGATTCCAGAACAGGGTAATTTCAGTTTGGGGGTAATCAAGGCTTGGTTCTGTAATAGAGGGAGAGAAAAAGCCAGAGGGTGTATAGTGCTCACCCTATCAAGCCTGCTCACCAAAACACTGCGAGTAGAGCTCCCTGCGGACAGGGCAGATGCCTGTCTCCCTGGCCTGCCGCCGCTGCAGCTTCAGGTCCAGCTGCTCCTGGAGGTGTACTACATCCATCCTGGTGCTGGGCGTGCTGGACACCTGCTGGATCCATAGCTGTGTGTCTTCCACCCACTCCCTGCAGCACAGACATAAGCCCCGATGTGAGCAGAGGGCCCTTGGATCAGGAGTGAGGGGCAGCATTGCCACCATGACCCTGAATTCCCCATTCCCCTTTCCCAAGCCACACCCACTATGTGCCTCCACAGGGACCTACCTCAAGGGCTGGGAGGTGGGCAATAGTCCCTATCCATGAGTCCTCTGTGAAATTGCCACCCTGTGTTGCAGATCTTAACCTTCTAGTATGTGAGGACATTTGTGCTCCTGCTGCTTGAACTGAATAGAGATGCAGTGGGCATTGCCTACACTGGTTTATGAAGACACAGGCACCATAAACCTTGTGCAAGACTCTTAAGAAGCATTTGTGTGTATGTGTTGGGAGTATGGAGATTCTCAAAGGAGCATGTCTGCATGGGCTACCCATCAGGAATTTCTGCAGTGACAAAGAACTTGAGGGCGGAATGGCAGGAGAAGGACTTCTGTGATACTGGTGGGAAGGAATCAGCTGATAAATCACAGGGCCTCCCTATAGCCCCAGCTGGCCTGGAACTCACTCTGTAGACCAGGCTGGGCTTGAACTCACAGAGATCTGCCTGCCTCTGCCTCCCAAGTGCTAGGATTAAAGATGTGTGCCACCATGCCTGGCTTAAAGATGGTTCTTGGCCACCCTGTGGGTGCTAGGAATTGAACCTGGGTCCTCTGCAAGAGCAGTCGGCACTTTTAAGGGCTGAGCCATCTCTCCAGCCCCTAAAAAATCTTAATCCATGAGACTGGCTGATAACAAAGAGTTTAAAGTGAATTTCAAAGGGGTTCCCTGTCTTCCTCCCAGGAACACGCAAGCTCCAGGAGGTCTTGTCCCAGTGGGGACCAGAGGCAGACCCCGCCTCCCATGCCCAAGTTCTGGGACAAGAACCTAGCTCTCCCAGCCATCCTCCCCCGCTTTTTTTTTTTTTTTTACCTTGGGGGCAAGATGGCATTCAGGATTTCTTCTGTTTGCTTAGTACGATCTGGGACAGAGGAAGTTGAGGGAAGCTTGGATTTGGGTGGTTGTGGGACTGGACCGGAGGGACCAGGCTGCTGGGGACTGACTTTTAGTGGCCGGGCCTGAGAAGGGAGAGGTGAGGCGGGATCTCAGGATTGCCCCAGATCTCCTGTATGGCTCCCATTCCCAGCCTACTCTCCTCATGTCTTCACAGCACAAGTATTGAGCTGGGGCCACAGCCTCTGGCCTCAACCTTGTGTTCGAACTGGTGTTTCCAGCATGAGTGGACAGGCCTCAGCTGAGATCCTCGAGAGATGGAAAAATCTCGCTACCTCCTTTTTTCTTGGACCTGGCTGAGCAGGCCGCTGTGACTTCTTGGGTATCTTAAATCTGTCCTCTGGGGTCACAGGTAGACTTCTGGTACCTCTCTCCTATCCTCCTGCCCTGTCCAAATTCCCTTGGCTGTCAGTCCCTGAAATCCCTGGCTCTTGGGCTTCCCGACATCCTCAGCGCTGGGAATCTATCTTTTCCCATGGGAGTTTCTATGATTTCCCCCACCCCCACCACCACTCTCACCCATCCCTGAGACCTGTCCATACCTTGGGGCTCCGTTTCTCCGTGTTCCGGCTCACTAACACCGGGGTGTCATATTTGAGTAGAGAGTCTGAGGGAGGTATCATGGCGGCAGCAGGGGTAGCAACTCCTGAGCTGCGCGTTCAGGCTGGGCTTGTTTGTGCACCATGGAAACCCCCTCGCGCTGCTCCATGGTTGGGGCGGGGCTTCAGAAGGAGGCGGAGACAGCTGCGTGCAGTTTCCTCTGAGCCTGCTCCACAAGCTCTCTTGTTTTTCTTTTTCTTTCTTTCTTTTTTTTTTCTGTAGACCAGGTTGGTCTTGAACTCACAAAGATCCGCCTGCCTCTGCTTCCCAAGTGCTAGGATAAAAGGCGTGCGCCACTACGCCCGGCTTAAGACACTTTTTTAAAGCCAGGAATGCCAGATCCCTTCCTTTACAATCATCTCCAGCCTTTCTCTAAGGAGTGAGGCGATGTCTCCCGTTTCATGGCTCAGCAAAAGTTGCTGCCGGTCCCGTTCTCATCACAAACTAGACGGAACAGTATTAGTCCAACCCCTTTTTCTAAGAAGGTAAAGAAGAGAGCTTGTGCAGCGGGGGCATGGTGGCGCACGCCTTTAATCCTAGCACTTGGGAAGCAGAGGCAGGCAGATCTTTGTGAGTTCAAGACCAGACTGGTCTACAGAGCGAGTTCCAGGACAGCTGGGGCTACAGGGAGACCCTGTCTCAAAAAGACCAAAAAAAAAAAAGTATCTTTAGGGCCTGGCGAGATGGCTCAGCTGTTAAAGACACTGCTCTTGCAGAGGACCTGGGTAGGATTCCCAGCATCCACATGGCGGCTAACAATTGTCCATAACTCCAGGGGACTCCGACGCCTTCTGTGGACATTGCACAAGATGGGTACAATTATATACAGGTAGAACACTCATAGACATAAAAATAAATAGATAGCCGGGCATGGTGGCACACGTATTTATTTATTTATTTATTTATTTATTTATTTATTTATGTATTTATTTATTTATTTTGGTCTTTTCGAGACAGGGTCTCCCTGTAGCCCCAGCTGTCCTGGAACTCACTCTGTAGACCAGGCTGGCCTTGAACTCACAAAGATCCGCCTGCCTCTGCCTCCCAAGTGCTACGATTAAAGGCGTGCGCCACCACGCCCGGCCTCTCGAAAAGACCAATAATCATCATCATAATAATAATAATAATAAATAATAATAAAGAAATAGTAAATTAAAAGGGAGTTTGCCTAGCATGCATCAAGGCCCTGGATACAATAAAAATGACACCACTAACAGCCGGGCGTGGTGGCGCACGCCTTTAATCCTAGCACTTGGGAGGCAGAGGCAGGCGGATCTTTGTGAGTTCAAGGCCAGCCTGGTCTACAGAGTGAGTTCCAGGACAGCTGGGGCTACAGGGAGACCCTGTCTCAAAAAAAAAAAGACCAAAAAAAATAAATAAATAAATAAAATAAAAAATGACACCACAAAAATGACCAAACAAAAAAAAAAAACAATCTTCTGTGAGAAAGCTTTTTTTTTTTGGTCTTTTTGAGACAGGGTCTCCCTGTAGCTCTGGCTGTCCTGGAACTCACTATGTAGATCCGCCTGCCTCTGCCTCCCAAGTGCTAGGATTAAAGGCATGCACCTACACACCCGGCCCCGAGAAAGCTAACTTCTTACACCTGTTGTTAGCCACCATGTGGTTGCTAGGAACCAAACCTGGGTCCTTGGCAAGAGCAGCAGATACGTTTTTTTTTTTTTTTTTTGGTCTTTTTGAGACAGGGTCTCCCTTTAGTCCCAGCTGGCCTGGAGCTCCTATGTAGACCAGGCTGGTCTTGAATTCACAGAGATCCGCCTTCCTCTGCCTCCCGAGTGCTAGGATTAAAGGCATGCGCCACCATGCTCAGCTATAGCAGCAAATACTCTTGACCACTGAGCCATCTCACCAGCACACCCCATACCCTTTAATTTTAATTCCTTTATTTGACGGTACTGGGCGTGGATCCCAAGGTCTTGAACTTGGCTAGGAAAGCATTATACTTCTGAGATATAGATTTTGTTTTTGTTTTTGAGACAGGGTCTCTTTGTGGCCCCAGGTGGCCTGAAACTCACTATGTAGACCAAGCTGGCTTCAAACTCCAGAGATCCCCCAGCCTCTGCTTCTCAAGTTGTAGGATTTAAAGGCGTGGTCCACCATGCCCATCAACTACAACATTTTTTCAAAGATGGGAGGGTCCCTAAATGGCCTCGAACTTGCAGCTATCCTCTAATACAGGTTGGGGCTGGGAACACAGGTGTGAGGAGCCGGCTGGCCTCGCCTCCCAGAATTAGGAACCACTGCGCCGGCGCCAACACCCCAGCTCCAATGTGTTTCCTAGATTTAAAACTCCGGGCACCCACCTGTCACCTGAGGCCCCGCCCACCGCAGGGAGGGGCAAATGCGACGGCTATCACGTGTCTCGCAGCGGCGCCGCGAGGGCTTCTGGGAGAGCGTGCATTCCCGGAAGTGAAAGGGCAGAGGTTACTGCGTCATTTCCTGTGGCTAGAGAGGCTCGACGGACCTTGGAGGTGTCGCTCGGCCCGGGCCGCAGGATGAAGGAGGAGAAGAGCGAGCGGGAGCGCGGCGGGCGGCGGCGGCACCGGGCGGCCGACGCAGTGGCGACCGTGATGGTGAAGCAGGAGCGCCTGAGCCCCGAGCCCACCGCGCACCGCCGGCCTGAAGTCCTCGCCGGCAGCCCTTCCCCGCCGGCCACTGAGCCGGGCCGCGCCGGCCGCCGCGGGAGCCGAGCCCGGGGAGCCAGCCGGTGAGCCGGGGTGGGTGGGAGCGATGCTCAGCTGCCTCCTCCGGGACCTGCCCTCAGATCATGTCGGGGTGAAGAGAGATTGTGCCACGGGTGGACGGCGGGAATGTCTTTCCAGTTGTCTGCCTCTAAAGCTTTCCACCCTGGGGTCTAGGCGAGTAGCTGATAGAAACGGAACAGCCTTTTGCTGCGGTCATTCGTATGCATTTTTACACCATAGTTTTACTGTAACAGTGCCTGCTCACTAAAGATCATTCTAGGTACTGGGCCACAGTTAGGCTGGCGAAATTGGGCGTGCTTAAACCCCAAGATGGAAAACAAGTGGCTAGATGAAGTCCTATCAATTAGTATTAAGGCTAGGTTGAAACACTAATGTAGTGAGAGGTTGGGTGGAAAGGTACTCTATAGAGGTGCGGTTTAAGCTGAGATCTAGGTAAGTTGGATCTGATCTTTGGTCAGTCTAGGCAGAACCCAGTGTGATAGTACGTGCTTGTAAACCTGCACTGAGGAGGCTGAGGCAGGACAATTCTGAGTTCCAGGCCAATCTGAGTGATAATGGTGTCACTCAGTTCTGGAAAAGCAGAAAGAAAAAGATCCAGGCAGAGGAAAGAGAAAGAACCTGAAGTGGAAGTTGAAAATAAGAGCCAATGTATCCGGAATTGAGGCTGGTAGGAATGAAGTGGGATGGGGGACAGGGTGGACCCTAGGATAGGCTGATGGATGGGATGTGATCGTTGTTGAAGAGAAAAGCATGGCAAAATTGATCTCTAGGATGATGGTGCCTATTAGTGCGCTGGCACAGGGGAAAGAAAGGTTTTGGGCAGTTGGATCAAGAGTTACATCATCTGAGTGAGAAGGCTCTTTGTTGTTTGGCTTTTTGTTCTGTTTTGTTTTTGAGACAAGGTTTCACTCTGCAACCCTGGCTGGCCTGGAACTTGCTATGTAGACGAGGCTGGCCTCAAAGATCTGCCTGCCTCTGCTTCCCTCCTGAGTACCGTGATTAAAGGCATGTGCCACCATGCCCAGCCCTTGCTTTTGCTTTGTTTTGCTTTGTATCTCTGGGTGGCTTGGAAGTCACAGAGATTGCTTCTGCCTCCTGGGTGCTGAGATTAAAGGTATGCACTGCCTTGCCCGGCCCTAAGTGAGGGGGTTTAATAGGCAATTGTGTCTGTGAGAAGTGGCTAGGAAAGTGAAGGCCTGACTCCTTTAATGATCAGGGGAAATTTTTACAGATTTGTTGTTTGTGTTTAGTAGGTAAGCCAGGTACTTGAAGCTAATTTATGTGGGGGAAGGGACATTGAGATAAAATCCTGTGTGCCATGCTCTGAAAAGGTCACCAGCCAAAAAGAAAAACAAGTCCTCTGGGAGAAGAAGCAAATCTCCTCGCGCCAAGAGAAGCCGAAGTCCACACTGCTCCTCGATCAAAGTGAAGCCGGTGAGTAGTGGACTGGGCTGTGTTGATGTTGATAAGGATTTCCCAGCTAGAGCCTCTTCTCACTGTGCCTACAGAGAGTTTGTATCCATGTGTGGACATGTTTTCTTGGCCTTGCAGAAGGCTTTTTTTAAAACTTGGATGTGCTTGGGTTTTTTCTGTTCTGTTTTATTAGTGTTTTATTGTGAGGTAGTTACTGATTCACATCTGATAGGAGCATTTGTTAGCTATAGTACAGAAAGTGTTTCTCCAAGAAGTAACATCTCAGCTATACAGTACAGTCCAGGTCCAGACATGTCCACAGCCACAAGGTACCCCTGGCATCCTGAATGGCCTCATTCTCTTCTTTTCACCCCATCCTTCATTAACTGCTCTCCTGGTTTCTTTTTTTTTTTTTTTTTTTTTTTTTGTGAGTCAAGGTCTCACTGTGTAGCCCTGTCTAGCCTAGAACTCTCTTTGTAGACCAGGCTGACCTCAGTCTTACAGAGATCCACCTGCTTCTGTCAGCTGCTCCACCAGGCCCAGCTCTTTTTTTCAGTTCTTAAATGTAATTTTAATCCATGGTCTTTTTTCAATCGTTTATATCTGTACAGTTTGACACAAAACAGACTGAACATTTTTTTCCTGTTAATGCCTACATTCTGCAGCACCATTTGTTGAAAAGTGTTTTTTTCTCCATTGGATTTTTTTTTTTTTTTTGAGACAGGGTCTCCCTGTAGCCCCAGCTGTCCTGGAACTCACTTTGTAGACCAGGCTGGCCTTGAACTCACAGAGATCCACCTGCCTCTGCCTCCCAAGTGCTAGGATTAAAAGTGTGTGCCACCATGCCCAGCTTGGATTTATTTTTTACTCCTTTGTCAAAATTAGTTTAGGATCTACCTGCCATGCAGTGTCAATTACTATACCTGAATAATAATGCTGACTCTCCGATTCCATCTTCTTTATTCTTTCAAAAATTGTTTCAGCTGTTTTAGTTCCATTATTTCTCCATGTAAGTTTAGTTTTAGAGCAATTTGGAATGAGAGAGAGAGACCATTGTTGTTTGTTATTTATTTTTACTTTGTGTGTATGAGTGTTGTGGTTGCATGTATGTAAGTGCGCTTGTGTCAGTGCACCAGTGTTGTGCAGTGCCTGAGAAGTGGAGGACAGAAGAGGGTGTTTGATCCCCTGGAACTGGAGTTTCTGTCAGTTGGTGGCTACCATGTGGGGGCTGGGAACTGAACCCAGGTCCTCTGCAAGAGCAGCCAGTGATCTTAACCACTGAGCCATCTCTCCAGCCCCTTGTTTTAATACTTTAAATTTTTTTTTTTTTTTTGGTCTTTTTGAGACAGGGTCTCTCTGTAGCCCCAACTGACCTAGAACTCACTCTGCAGACCAGG
>VZQC01006609.1:35409-51708 GCA_009823505.1 Rhizomys pruinosus
AATGGCCATCTTGCTGATCGTATGCTGTGTGTGGAATGGGGTGGGGCACACATAAAGATCAGAGGACAGCTTGTGGAGGTTTGTTCTCTCCAGCAGGGATCCCAGAGATGGAACTCGGGTTGTCAGGCTTGTTGGCAGGTGCCATTACCAGCTAAGCTGTCTCACTGGCCCTCTGCTGTATCTTTTATTTCAGGAGTACTCTGTGTCCTAGATTAGATTTTATTTGTGTGTATGTGCATGGGTGCATGTGTGAGTGAGTGAGTGGGTGATTAAACTACTCATGAACATTTGGACTACTACTTTTTTTTTTTTTTTTGTCTTTTTGAGTCAGGGTCTTCTTTTAGTCCCAGCTGGCCTGGAGCTCACTAAGTAGACCAGTCGGGCCTTGAACTCACAGAGATCCGCCTGCCTCTGCCTCCCAAGCGCTAGGACTAAAGGCGTGCACCACCACACCCAGCTTTGGACTACTACTTCTAATCATTTTGATTAGCACCACACTCTAACCAACTGAGTAACTGGCCAATATTTTGAAAAAGAAATATTTAAGTGTAAACCTAAATGTATAAATCTGTATGCTATAAACTACAAATAGGCTGGAGAGATGGCTCAGTGGTTGACCTCTGCTCTTGCAGAGGACCCAGGTTCGATGCCCAGCACCTACATGGCCGCTAAGAACCAACTTTAAGCTGGGCGGTACATGCCTTTAATCCTAGCACTTAGGAGGCACACCAGCTGGGACTATAGGGAGACCCTGTCTCAGAAAGATCAAAAATAGATAAAGAAATAAGAACAAAAACAAAGGAAAAAAAAACACCCTACAAATACTGATAAATCAAGGAAGAGCTGAGGCAATGGCTCAAAGGTTAGAGTACTGGCTGTTCACAGAGAGGACCCTAGTTCTTTTCCCATTACCTGGTGGAGACCAACAACCATCCTTGATTTGGGTTCCAGTGATCTGATGCCCTCTTCTGGCCTCCATGGACATTGCATGCCATGGGTATACTTATAAACGTGAGACAGAACAGTCATACACATAAAATAAAATAAATAAGCCGGACGTGGTGGTGCATGCTTTTAATTCCAACACTCGGGAGGCAGAGGCAGGTGGATCTCTGTGAGTTGAAGGCCAGCTTGGTCTACATAATGAGTTCCAGGCCAGCTGGGGTTACAGAGGGATCTTGTCTCAAAAAGACAAAAATCAAATAAATAACTTTTAAAATAAAAAGAAAAATTCTGTGTCTAATACAAAACAGGCCAGGGTGTTGGAAAGATTACCTGTTTGTCTGTCTGTCTGTCTTTTTGACCTGTAGCCCCAGCTGGCCTTGAACTCAGATCTGCCTGCCTCTGCCTCCTGAGTGCTGGGATCAAAGGTTTGTACCACCACACTGGTGCTACCTATTGTTTTTTGTTTTTTTTTTTCAAAGCCAGTTGCTACCTACTTTTAATAGGCATAAGTCTCCTTCTGTATTCTTGTCTTTGAAGGGTAGGATAAATCTAGAGCAGCCGAGTCTTACTCTGATCAAGGAGACTCCATCTGATCCCAATGTGGCTGGTGGCAGGGAGAAGGCTGGGGTATGGGGGTGAGGTCTGTGTTCCAGTGCTTAGGGGTTCCCCTTTATCCCTCTCCTCTTGATCAATCTTGCTTACAGTATGAAGAACCCCTCTTGTTTTGTTTTGTTTTGTTTTGTTTTGTTTGAAACAGGGTCTCCCTGTAGCCCCAGCTGGCCTGGAACTCACTCTGTAGACCAGGCTGGCCTTGAACTCAGAGATCCGTCTGCCTCTGCCTCCCCAGTGCTAGGATTAAAAGTGTGCACCACTACGCCCAGCTTAAAGACGGTTCTTAGCCGCCATGTGGGTGCTGGGAATGGAACCCAGGTCCTCTGCAAGAGCAGTTGGCACTCTTAACCACTGAGCCATCTCTCCAGCCCCAGAACTCCGTCTTTAATTGGCAGGCTTAACAATTCTCTTTGTGACTGCTCTGAAAAGTCCTTTCTGCTTTGGTTTTGAGATTATGTTTCAGCATAATTTCCTTTTATTCTGGGGATTTGATGCTAAGGTTAGTTATTCATTAGATTTCTTTGGAAAGATGGGCATGGTAATCCATGCCTGTAATTCCAGCACTCTTTGAGATGGAGGCAGGAGGATCTGGAGATCAGGGCCAACCTGGGATACATATGACTCCATCACATTTCTCCCCTCACCCCTACCCACTCCACTCCCCCATCCCATCCCCTACAGGGAAAAAAAAAAAGTCCCAGCCATGGTGGTTCATGCCTATAATCCCAACTGTTATGGAGGCTAAGGAGGGTCACAAAATCAAGGCCTGCTTGGGCTACAAGAAAAAAAGTCCCAGCCATGGTAGTTCATGACTATAATCCCAACTGTTATGGAGGCTAAGAAGGGTCATAAACTCAAGGTCTGCTTGGGCTACAAGAAAAAAAGAAAATCAGAGTTATGGATGTTGCTCAGTGGTAGAACACATGCCTATCACAGATGAGGCTAGGGTTATCCTCAGCACTGCCGACATAAAACAAATTGGAACCCTTCTGTACTGTTAATAGGAGTGTAAAATGGTATAGCCACAGGGCTGGAGAGATGGCTCAGTGGTTAAGAGCACCGACTGCTCTTGCAGAGGACCCAGGTTCGATTCCCAGCACCCACATGGCAGCTAAGACCCGTCTTTAACTCCAGTTCCATGGGAATCTGATGCCCTCTTCTGACCTCCATGGCATTGCACATACCTACATGCAGACAGTACACTCATACACATAAAAATTAATAAATAAATTTTAAAAATAGGTTTAAAAAAATGGTATTGCCACTGTGGAAGACATTATGGTAATTCTTCAAACAATTAAAGCATTACTTCATAAACCAGTAATGAGTCATTTCTGGTTATATATCTAAAAGAAATAGAAGTAGGCTCTTTTTTTTTTAATGACTTTTTTTCTGAGTACTTTTTTTTAATATATATTTTGTACAAGATTATCAAATCTAGACCCGTGTCCCCCACCCTATCCCCCCACCCCACCAGAGCTCATGCATTCTGCCAAACATGCTTTTCATCTCTTTCTCAGTCTTTTTGAAAATTTTCCATGTGGAAGTTGACTGTTTTGAGCAGAAGTTCACTGTTTCAGTCAGTTCTTTGATGCAGTCCTTTCTGTTGTTGTTGTTGTTGTTGACAGTATGCATCACTCCTAGCTACTTGGACAAAAGCTCAAGGGGTCAGCACAAGAAATACTTACAACTAGGTAATTGGCACTAGCATCCACAGATGAGGGATACCATTCTTCATCGGTTGTTTTTCTGGGACTGTGTTACTTCACTCAGCAGGATGTCTTCTAGCTCCAGCCATTTTCCTGCAAAGCTCATGATGTCATCTTTCTTTACTGCTGCATAGAACTCCATTGTGTAGATGTACCACATTTTCTCTATCTACTCATCAGTCAGGGGCATTTGGGTTGGTTCCAGTTCTTTGCTATTGTGAAGAGAGCTGAAATAAACATGGCCGTGCATGTATCTCTGCAGTGGGGTGAGTCTAGGAGTGGTGTTGCTGGGTCCGGTGGGGAGAAGTAGGCTCTTGAAGTGATACTTGTATCACCACAGTCGTAGCATTCAAAATAGACTAAAGGAAGAGCAGCTGACAAAGCAAAATGCACACTGCAATGTATGCCCACAAGTACCCCAAACACGGTGGGATACTGTTCAGTTCCAGAAAGAAAGAAAATTTTGACACATGCTGCAAAGATGGCTGGACCTTGTAACATAATGCTTAACAAACCAGTCACAAAAGGACAAAAATGGCATGATGTCACTTTTTGTTGCTGAGGCAAGGTCTCTCTTGCTACGCAGGCCCAGGTCGGTCTGGAGCTCTCTTGATAGCACAGGCAGGCCTGGAGCTCTCGACCTCCTACCTTAGCTTCCTTAGTGCTGAGATTAAGCATGTGCCATCTGCTTCCACCCCTCCCTTGTTTTCTGATACAAGCTGTTACTGGGCTTTAGTTTGGCTATTCTGAGACCAGTCACATTTCCTTAGCACTGTTGCTTTGGCTCTACTGAGGAAACACCATCAGGTATTATTAGATGTTTGTTTCTTCTAGAAATGGCTTGTGGGCATACTTAGCCCACTATTCCTCATTTATTAATACATGATGTGTATTGCAAGGCTGATTTTCAGTAGATGTGTTCCATTTCATTGGATCTTTTTTTTTTTTTTTTTAAGACAGGGTCTCCCTTTAGTCCCAGTTGGCCTGGAGCTTACTATGTAGACCAGGCTGGCCTTGAACTCACAGAGATCTGCCTGCCTCTGCCTCCCAAGTGCTGGGATTAAAGGCATGCACCACCATGCTCAGCCGATTTTGTCAGATCTTTAAACAGTATACTAGAGCACTGGGTTCAGTTCCCAACACCAACATGGCAGCTAACAACTGTCCCTAACTGCATTTCCAGGGGGTCTGATGCCCTCTTGCTTCTGCAGGTGTTGCATGCATGTGGTGCACTTAACATGCAGGTAGAGACACTCATACACAGAAAATAAGAAGTTAAACTTTTTTTTTTTTGAGACAGGGTCTCCCTGTAGTCCCAGCTGGCCTGGAACTCACTCTGTAGACCAGGCTGGCCTTGAACTCACAGAGATCTGCCTGCCTGTCCCTCTCAAGTGCTAGGATTAAAGGCACGCTCCACCATGCCCGGCTAAAGTAGCTTTAAACTATTTCATTTTTGCTAGAAGAAGCAGCTCACTTTTTTTCTTTGTGGCTACTCAGTTCTCTTTGTTTTCTGTATATGCTGCATTGCTCGTTTGCTTGTAGTTGGCACATGTTCATTTCAAGCCTTCTTGGATCATTTCTCCTTCTCTGTGTCAACCTGTTTTCAGAGTTCTGGTCATAGGCTTGTGCTCTAGGGCTGTGTTTGAGTAGCAGCAGGAGATTTGTAGTCCTATTGGCCCTTCCAGAGGACAGGACCATCACAGATAACCTTGTGTCAATGGGAATTTGTTCTGAATAGCAAAATCTGGATCATAGATGAGTATCTGAATGCACGGTGTTCATAGAGTGTGCGCTGTCTTTCATTTGCTGAATCCATCTGGATTTCAGGAACGTGAGGATCATCCACGGAGAGGACGGGAGGATCGGCAGCACCGGGAGCCAGCAGAACAGGAGCACAGGAGAGCTCGGAACAGTGAGCGAGACCGACACCGGGGCCATTCCCACCAGAGAAGGAGTTCTGATGAGAGGACTGGCAGTGGGCAGGCTCAGAGTCGCGATCGAGATGGCCAGAACCTCCGGGCCCAGGAAGAAGAACGGGAGTTTTATAATGCCAGGCGCCGGGAGCATCACCTGAAGACGGAGGGCAGTGGTGGGGAAGCTCAGGAGGGCGTCCCTCGCCCTGCTGACAACAGTGAAAACAGAAAGGTGCCTGTTAAAGAAAAACCAAGCTTTGAGCTTTCTGGGGCACTTCTCGAGGACACCAACACCTTCCGGGGTGTAGTCATTAAATATAGCGAGCCTCCAGAAGCCCGGATCCCAAAAAAACGGTGGCGTCTCTACCCCTTTAAAAATGATGAGGTGCTTCCAGTCATGTACATCCATCGGCAGAGTGCATACCTTCTGGGCCGGCATCGCCGCATCGCAGACATTCCCATTGACCATCCCTCTTGCTCAAAGCAGCATGCAGTATTCCAGTACCGGTAGGTAGAGGCTTGATGGAGAAGAGAGAGGGCAGCAGGGCACTGTCTTGGTTAGGATTCCCAACGGTCCCCTAGGAGGATGTGCACAAGAGTCCACCACCCTCAGGTTTACTGGTTATCTCTTACATTTGCATAAGTGCCTTGAACTTGGTGTTAGAAGCCCAGAGTTTAGTCCTGCCATGGATTATGGCAAGCCTGTAAATCGCAATTCTCAAGAGGCTGTTCAAAGCTGGGCCTAGTGGTACACGCCTTTAATACCAGCACTCAGGAGGCAGAGGCAGGTGTATCTCTGAGTTCAAGGCCAGCGTGGTCTACACAGTGAGTTCCATGCCAGCTTGGGTACAGGGAGACCCTATCTCAAAAAGAGAAGGAAAAAAAAAAGAGGCTGTCTAAAATAAATAAAAGAAATAAATTAAAAATCCTGCTACATGGGGCTAGAGAGATGATTCAACAGTTAACAGCACTTGCTGCTCTTGTAGAAGACCTTAGTTCAGTTCACAGCACCCAGAAGGCTGTCCCTAACTTCAGTTCCAGGGGGAATTAATACTCTTTCTGGCTTCACTGGCACTGTGCATGTACATGGTACACTTACATACACATAGGCAAAACACTCATACATCTAAAAATGAAAAACCAGGTATAATAGTGCACACCTTTAATTCTGGATGGATGGATGGATAGATGGATAGATTAGACTTAAGTCCTGCCTCACTATTTGGACCTATTTCCACCTGCCTTATAGGGCTGTTATAAGGAGTAAATGGAAATAGGAATAGGGGCCGGAGAGATAGCCTAGTGGTTAAGAGCGCTGACTGCTCTTGCAGAGGACCCGGGTTCAATCCCCAGCACCCACATGGTGGCTGAAAACCATCTGTAACTCCGATTCCAGGAGAACTCCAGTTCCAGGGGAATCCGACACCCTCTTCTGACCTCCACGGCATTGCACGACTCAGGTGCACAGACCTACATGCAGACAGTACATTCATACACATAAAAAATAAATAAAATTAATTAAAAAAAAAATGGAAATAGGAATAAAAATGCCTGGTGTGTATGCTTTGTAAATCTGCTTGCATTGTACGCCATTGCCATTTAATCCTCACAGCCATTCCATGAGGAAAACAGGGCCGGTGTTAACCTCTTTCAGGTGAGGAAACTGAAGCTCAGCAGAGCCAGGACAGACTCAGTCCTAGGAGCAGAACTCTGGCTCGTATCCAGCCCTCTTGAGTACCAACTCTACTGTTTTTGCCATTTTGGACTGGTCCTAGAATATATTGAAAGACAGGTAAAAGAGTTGGTTTAGTTTTTTTCTTGGACCTCCACCTCAGCCAGCCAGCCTCACCTTTTTCCCTAGGCATGTTTTTAGTCCACTTCCAATTTCCTTTGCCCGTGACTTCACAGAGTTTTCACTTGAATCATTTAAGCCAGGTCAGTGAGGTCTAGATGTGCAGCAGAGAGCTTTAGAGAAGACTGGATAGTCTTGGGTTGGATTTTGTTCACAGGCTTCTCTCTTACCTCTCTTCTAGGCTCGTGGAGCACACCCGGGCTGATGGCACAGTTGGCCGAAGGGTCAAGCCCTACATCATTGACCTTGGGTCAGGCAATGGAACTTTCTTGAACAACAAGCGTATTGAGCCACAAAGATACTATGAACTGAAAGAAAAAGATGTGCTTAAATTTGGGTTCAGTAGCAGAGAGTATGTCTTGCTACATGAGTCATCAGATACCTCTGAACTAGACAGGAATGAGGAGGACGATGAAGAGGAAATGGTTTCTGACAGCTAGCAAACTGAGAAAGGCCCCAACTATAGAACCTTTTCCTACTTGGGAAGCTTTGGATTAACTCCACAGCACCTCTTATTGCCTTAAGTCTCTGTTGCTGACCAGCTTATGTTGTCATTTGAGAACAGTAACTTCCTGTTTTGTTTGAACTTTGTTCTGTGGCACATCAACTGGGTGCCTGTGAGCATTTGTTTTCAGAACAGTCTCATCAATTATAGCACATTGTGTTTCAGTAGAAGCATTGTGGCTTAGTTGGTGCTTTTGGAATTGCTGCCTAGGAAAACTAAACCCTTGGTTAAAGGGGTGTGGCTTCTCTTTGTACAGTTACTTATTTATATAATCCTTGAGCTTTGTGGACCAGGAGTTTTGTTTGGGGAACAAACCCTTGAGCAGGGAGAGTATTTGTAAGCTTTGGTTGTCACCCAAACAACCTCCAGCACATGCCAAAGCTTTGATCTGGTTGAGCTCTTGAGTCATAGCAGTTGATTTTGCACTTAAATTTTGGGGGTGAGAATTTACCATGTGACCTCGTTATCGACTGTCTAACTTAAACAGATGCTCTTGGCACCGGTGTAAAGGTGTGGCTTCACAGGGAGGTCATGGCTCCTGCAGCAGGTGCTGGTGTAGTCTGAGAGGCCGCAGTGGGTTGTGGATCTGTGTCCTGTAAGAGAAGTCCCCATTTCCCCATGAAACATGGACATAATGATTTCAATCACATGGTCTGTTTTTTCAGCTTTGCATTTTTATTCAAATGTTACCTGTTTTTTCCCCTTTGAGAGATACACTCACTTTGTAGCAGGGGCCTTGCTTTAGTGTAACAACATGTATATATGTCTAAAGGAGGTTGTGTAGCCTACATGTTTCTACACATTTCATCTTTTAAAGTGTGTTTCTATTTACCTACCAAGGGTAGAAAGCAGGGAACTTCCTGTTTTCCAAACTTACCACCTGGGGACTTTGTGTGAGTAGAAAAGTACTAATTACTTGTAGTATATATGTTTGTATATATAAATGGTGTATTTCAGAGCTGCATACTGATTTTCATATGACAATGTTTTGTGATTGAAATGTAATATCACATGATAGGCAAAGGCCTGGCCTGTCTCCATTTAAAGAACAGGCTTTCATTTATATGTATTTTTGGGATAAAAAATAAAATTTGTAAATATAGTCCCATTTTAGCAGATGATATGTTACTTGCATAGAGGACTTAGGTTTATCTGATGCTAAATGAATCTTTATATAAGTGTTCTGAAGGTAAAAACGTGGAGTTGTGGGAGAGGCCCAAAAGAACTGGGAATAGCCGCTGTGTGCACTGGAATCCACACCTCACCTCAGCATAGAGGCGTGGGCCGCATGAAATCGCCTGGGCTTTTCTGGACTGGCAGGGAAGGTTTATCCTTCCCAAAAAGAGAAGGTTATGTTTAGATGGCTCTGCACAATGAAAATACTTTCAGGACCATTTCATCCTTGGGTGATGTCCCAGTTAGCTTTCTGTTGCCATGAGAAACATCATGCCCACAGCAACTTGAGGATGAAAGGGTTTATTTCAGCTTAGGTCACAATCCAACACTGAGAGAAGTCAAAGCAGGGACCTGCAGGTAGGAACTGAAGCAGAGACCATGGTAGAACACTGCTTACTGATTTGCTCCTGTTTTGCTTTGATGTTTATTATTGTGCCAACAACATAATCACCTGGACAAATACACTGAGTCTTAAAGGACTTTTTTTTGGTTTTTTTGTCTGAACAGGGTTCTCTTAGCTGGCCTGGAACTCACTAGATAGACCAGGCTGGCCTTGAACTCACAGAGATCCACCTGCTTCTGCTTCCAGAGTGCATGGGCCACCATGCTAGTCTTAATAAAAGTCATTCTTAGAGTTGCTTCTTCCAGTTTTCTCAGCTACCTTTCTTACACAATCCTGGACCACCTTTCAGGGGTGGCACCACCCACAGTGGGCTGGGCTTTCCCAGTTTTTTCCCTAGCAATTGACAGTCAAGAAAATGCCACACAGACTTGCCCACAGGCCAGTCTGGTGGAGGGAATTCCTCAAATAAGGTCCCTTCTTCCCAGTTGTATCAACTTGACAACCAAGAGTAACCAACCATCAGAGGAGGCAGTGAGAGTGGGGACCCAAAGGGGGTGACATCCACCCCTTAGTCTTTGCAGCTAACTCTTCCTCCTGGGTCTGGGTTTTAGGATGCTGTGAAGTAGACTGTTCCTTTCACAGTCACGGTCTCTCATACCCTATGTACTCAGGGTTAGAGGGGAGGGGCAGCTCATTCTTGTGCATTCAGATGAGATGAATTTGAAAAGTTGTATGAAGGGAAGCCACACAAACCAGTGGGAAAACAATCAGCATTTGACCCTTCTTCTGTCCCCATTGGGCCTAGACTGGGCATCCTCACTGATAGCTACAGCAGGGCGTCACCTTTCCCTACCTGTATTGGGAAAG
Organism: Rhizomys pruinosus; assembly: GCA_009823505.1. NCBI lineage: Eukaryota > Metazoa > Chordata > Mammalia > Rodentia > Spalacidae > Rhizomys > Rhizomys pruinosus. The sequence continues at coordinate 45,332 of VZQC01006609.1, forward strand.
GAGATTCAGCTTTGATAGATTTTTCAACACATCCAGACAAAGTTTTCCGTCCATTCAGCATTAATTTGGCATCTCACTCTAGGGCCTCCATGTTCAGTGATAATCTTGGGCTTTCAGATACCTTCCTGGTAGGCACTGCAGTAGATGACGACTTGGCTTACATTTTTCAGTAAAGAGGTCCCAACTAGCCTGTGTTCCTAGCACTGGGTAGGCTGAGCCAGGAGGGTTGCTGCAAACTTGAGGCCGTGTGGGACACACGTGAAAGTGACGCAGCCTGGCCTACAGACCGAGGCTAGAGGCTATCTTAAACCGACAAAAATGTTGGAATTTTGTTGTGAACCTTTGCTTTGGTGCCTCAGGGCCATTCTGGATTAAGAACTTCAGGCAGCTGAGAAAATGTTTTTGTTTGCTATTGTGCTTTTATTTCCTTTATTAGAAAGAATGTTGGGGCTGGAGAGATGGCTCATCGGTTAAGAGCACGGACTGCTCTTGTAGAGGACCCGGGTTCCATTCCCAGCACCCACATGGTGGCTAAGAACTGCCTTTAAGCTGGGCATGGTGGTGCACACCTTTAATCCCAGAACTCCGGAGGCAGAGGCAGGGGGATCTCTGTGAGTTCAAGACCAGCCTGGTCTACAGAGTGAGTTCCAGGCCAGCTGGAGCTGGCTATAGGGAGACCCTGTCTCAAAAAAAAGGAATGTCAAAGGAAGGATCTGTGCCCAAAGCTTAAGATTGTTCATCTTTGCTATTTGAAAGTTCATTTTTATCTTTATTTCTTTTTTTTTTTTTGGTCTTTTCGAGACAGGGTCTCCCTGTAGCCCCAGCTGTCCTGGAACTCACTATGTAGACCAGGCTGGCCTTGAACTCACAAAGATCCGCCTGCCTCTGCCTCCCAAGTGCTAGGATTAAAGGCGTGCGCCACCACGCCCGGCTTATTTCTTAATGATTTTTAAATTTTTATTTGTAAGTGTTTTGGTTGCCTACAGTATGTTTGCTGGTACATGTGTAGTGCTCACATAGGCTGAAAGAGGGTGACAGACAGAGCTGCTATGTGGGTGCCAGGAACTGAACCTGGGTCTTCTGAAATAACAAGTGCTCTTAACCCCTGAGCTGTCTCTCCAGCCCTCCTTTTTGTTTTAAGACAGGGTCTCCCTGTAGCCACAACTAGCCAGGAACTTTGCAGTATAGACAGGCTGGCCTCATTCTCATAGAGATCTATCTGTCTCTGCCTCCTTGAGTGCTGGAATTAACATCCAGCTCTTTTGGCTTAGTTTTTAAAAATTTGGAGCTTGAGCTGGGCTACATTGTTCAGGGCCAGAGACAGTTGCTAGAACTAAATGGTGAAACATTCCCTAACAAATAACATTATTATTACTATTTTAGTATTTAATGTGTGGGCCAGCAGGATGGCTCAGTACATTAAGGCATTTGGCACCAAGCCTGACAATCTGAGCTTGACCCCAGAACCTACACAGTGGCTGGAAAGAGCCGACTCCCACAAATCTAACCACATGGATGTACACGCACACGGATGTTAAAAGTTAATTGAAAATGGTGAATGCCTTTAATCCTAGCACTTGGGAGGCAGAGGCAGGCGGATCTTTGCCTTTCCCTACCTGTATTGGGAAAGGAGATTCAGCTTTGATAGATTTTTCAACACATCCAGACAAAGTTTTCCGTCCATTCAGCATTAATTTGGCATCTCACTCTAGGGCCTCCATGTTCAGTGATAATCTTGGGCTTTCAGATACCTTCCTGGTAGGCACTGCAGTAGATGACGACTTGGCTTACATTTTTCAGTAAAGAGGTCCCAACTAGCCTGTGTTCCTAGCACTGGGGTGTGAGGCAGGAGGGTTGCTGCAAACTTGAGGCCGTGTGGGACACACGTGAAAGTGACGCAGCCTGGCCTACAGACCGAGGCTAGAGGCTATCTTAAACCGACAAAAATGTTGGAATTTTGTTGTGAACCTTTGCTTTGGTGCCTCAGGGCCATTCTGGATTAAGAACTTCAGGCAGCTGAGAAAATGTTTTTGTTTGCTATTGTGCTTTTATTTCCTTTATTAGAAAGAATGTTGGGGCTGGAGAGATGGCTCATCGGTTAAGAGCACGGACTACTCTTGCAGAAGACCCAAGTTTGATTCCCAGCACTCACATGGTGGCTAAGAACTGCCTTTAAGCTGGGCATGGTGGTGCACACCTTTAATCCCCAGACCTCCGGAGGCAGAGGCAGGGGGATCTCTGTGAGTTCAAGACCAGCCTGGTCTACAGAGTGAGTTCCCGGCCAGCGGAGCTGGCTATAGGGAGCCCTGTCTCAAAAAAAAGGAATGTCAAAGGAGGATCTGTGCCCAAGCTAGATTGTTCATCTTTGCTATTGAAAGTCATTTTTCTCTTTATTTCTTTTTTTTTTTTGGTCCTTTTGAGACAGGGTCTCCCTGTAGCCCCAGCTGTCCTGGACTCACTAGTGTAGACCCAGGCTGGCCTTGAAACTCACAAAGATCCGCTGCCTCTGACCTCCCAAGTGCTAGGATTAAAGCGTGCGCACCACGCCCGGCTTATTTCTAATGATTTTTAAATTTTTTATTTGTAAGTGTTTTGGTTTGCCTACAGTATGTTTGCTGGTACATGTGTAGTGCTCACATAGGCTGAAAGAGGGTGACAGACAGAGCTGCTATGTGGGTGCCAGGAACTGAACCTGGTCCTCTTGAATAAACAAGTTGCTCTTAACCCCTGAGCTGTGTCTCTTCAGCCCTCCTTTTTGTTTTAAGACAGGGTCTCCCGTAGCCACAACTAGCCAGGAACTTTGCAGTATAACAGGCTGTGCCTCATTACTCATAGAGATCTATCTGTCTCTGCCTCCTTGAGTGCTGGAATTACATCCAGCTCTTTTGGCTTAGTTTTTAAAAATTTGGAGCTTGAGCTGGGCTACATTGTTCAGGGCCAGAGACAGTTGCTAGAACTAAATGGTGAACATTCCCTAACAAATAACATTATATTACTATTTGTATTTATGTTGTGGGCCAGCAGGATGGCTCATTACATTAAGGCATTTGGCCACCAGCCTGACAATCTGAGCTTGACCCCAGAACCTACACAGTGGCTGGAAAGAGCCGACTCCCACAAATCTAACCACATGGATGTACACGCACACGGATGTTAAAAGTTATTGAAAATGGTGAATGCCTTTAATCCTCGCACTTGGGAGGAGCAGAGGCAGGCGCTTTGTGGTTCAAGGCCAGCCTGGTCTACAATGTGAGTTCCAGGACAGCTGGGGCAACAGGGAGACCCTGTCTCGGAAAAACAAAAAAAAGACCNAAAAAAAAAAAAAAAAAAAAAAAAAAAGAAAATGAAGGAAAGGGGCTGGAGAGATGGTCTAGTGGTTAAGAACGCTGACCACTCTTGCAGAGGACCCAGGTTAGATCCCCAGCACCCATATGGCAGCTGAGAACCATCTTTAATTCCAGTGCCAGGGGAATCTGACACCCTCTTCTGACCTCCTCGGCATTGCACGACACAGGTTCACAGACCTACCATATGCTGAGAGTACATTCATATACATACAAAAATAAAATAAAGCCAAGTACAGAAGCATTGGTCCATAATCACAGTGTCAGGGAGGCAGAGACGGGAGGATAAACTGAGCAGCCAGTGTGGCCAACTCCTGAGCTTCAGGTTCAGAGATGGGCTTCCACACATACATGCCCACACACAAATATGCACCCCCTACACAAGAAACCTCCAAAACCCAAGCTAGTCAGTTTTTAGGAGCACATTCTATGAAATTTTCAACTCTAATGTGTAATAGCTCATCCCTAAACTCCTCATCCTCAGTCCAGCAGGGTGTCTTTGCAAAGGAGAGAACTGAGGCACAGAACAGTGAAAGTCATACCCACCATAGCAGCAAATGGGTTCAAATCCAATCCCTGGTTCTGGCACATTCTTCACACACACTCCTCATTTGTTTTTGTTTTGGAGCTTTTAGTTTTTGCTTTCTTTTTTTTTTTTGGTCTTTTCGAGACAGGGTCTCCCTGTAGTCCCAGCTGTCCTGGAACTCACTCTGTAGACCAGGCTGGCCTTGAACTCACAAAGATCCGCCTGCTTCTGCCTCCCAAGTGCTAGGATTAAAGGCGTGCCCCACCACGCCCAGCCAGTTTTTGCTTTCATTTTATTGTTTTTTAATTTTATGTGTATAAGTGCATTGCCTGGATATATGTAAGAGCCCTGTCATGCAATGCCTGCGGAGGTCAGAGGAGGGCTTTGAATTCCCCTGAAATGAGTTATGGATGGTTGTTAGCTGCCGTGGGGGTACTGGGAAGTGAACCCAGGTCCGCTACAAGAGCAGTTGGCTCTCTTAACCGCTAGACCATCTCTCCAGCCCCTAATTTTATTTATCCTTTATGTGTATGAATGTACTGTCTGCGTGTGGGTTTGTGACCCATGTTGTGCAATGCAGTGGAGGTCAGAAGAGGGCATCAGATTCCCCTGTAACTGGAGTTAAAGACGGTTCTCAGCCGCCATGTAGGTGCTGGGGATCTAACCCAGGTCCTCTGCAAGAGCAGTAGGAGCTCTTAACCGCTAGTCCATCTCTCCAGCCCCCCCCCCTTTTTTTAGATAATTTTGCTAAACCTAAGCTAACCTAGAATTTTCTATTCAGCCCAGCCTTGCCTCAAAGTTGTGGCAATTCTCCTGTCTCACCTTCCTGAATCCTGGGATTATAGGTATGAGCCACCAAACCTGGGTCTACATTTTGGCAAACATCTTTTAAAAACTTTTTTTGTTGTTGTTGTTGTCTTTTTGAGACAGCAGCTCTCTGTATCCCCAGCTGGCCTGAAACTTTCTTTGTAGGCCAGGCTGGCCTTGAACTCACAGAGATCCACCTACCTCTGCCTCCCAAGTGCTGGGATTAAAGGCGTGTACCACCATGCCCTGTGTATCTTTAGCTTCTTAATGTAGTGGATTACATGAATTGACTTTCATTATCATAGCAGCCTTGTCTGAAATAACTCTCCTTGACCATTTTGCATAATTAGTTTTGTATATTACTGAATTCAATGTTTGTTCCCTTTTAAAACTCTTCCCCTCCCCTTTGGGTAGATTAAATTTAATTTTTTTGATTAAATTTAATTTTAAAGATTTAAAAATTATTTTTAATTATGTGTGTGTGTCTGTGTATCTGTGTGTGTGTCTGTGTATCTGTGTGGGTATATACTCATGAGGACAGGTGCCCAAGGAAGCCAGGGATGTCAGTCAGGTCCTTTGTAGCTGGAGTTACAGGCAGTTGTGAGCTGCCTGACATGGGTGCTGAGAATCAAACTTGGATCCTCTGCAAGAGCAGTATACTATCTTAACTGCTGAGCCATCTCTCCAGTCCTAATTTGCTAATTTTTGGATTTTTTTGAGACAGGGTCTCCCTTAAAGGCGGGTGACACCATGCCCAGCTCAAGTAGAACTTTTTAAAATGAAAAGTAGAGCCGGGCGTGGTGGCGCACGCCTTTAATCCTAGCACTTGGGAGGCAGAGGTGGGTGGATCTTTGTGAGTTCAGGGCCAGCCTGGTCTACAGAGTGAGTTCCAGGACAGCTGGGGCTACGGGGAGACCCTGTCTTGAAAAGACAAAAAAAGAAAAGTAGAATAATGGTAAACACCCACAGACACATACTCTGCACACACCAGATGACTTTACTAGGAGATTAGACTTAGAATTAGTGAACTAGAAATAAACCAACAGGAATTATGCATGTAGGGGTTGGAGAGATGGCTCATCAGTTCAGAGTGCTTGCTGTTCAAAACCCACAGAGTGGAAGGAAAGAACTGTCTCCTGCATGTTGTCCTCTGACTTCCACACAAATGCTACTTGGCATGCACATTCACATATACACAAATAAGAAAATGAATATTAAAAAGTTTTTTAAAAATTAGCAAATTGGGGCTGGAGAGATGGCTTAGCAGTTAAGAGCACTGACTTCTCTTGCAGAGGACCCAGGTTCAATTCCCAGCACCCACATGGTGACTAAGAATCATCTTGGGCCAGGCATGGTAGTGCATGCTTTAATCCCAGCATTTGGGAGGCAGAGACAGGAGGATCTCCGAGTTCAAGACCAGCCTGGTCTACAGAGTGAGTTCCAGGACAGCTGAGGCTACAGGGAGACCCTGCCTTGAAAAAAATGAAAAACAAAAAACAACCAAAAAAAGAAGCTAAAGATGGAGACAGGCCTGGTGGTGCATGCCTTTAACCCCAGCACTCGGGAGGCAGAGGCAGGCAGATCTCGGAGTTTAAGGCCAGTCTGATCTACATAGTGAGTTCCAGGACAGCTGAGGCTACAGGGATACCCTGTTGGAGGAGGAGGAGGAGGAGGAGGAGGAGGAGGAGGAGGAGGAGGAG
>VZQC01006609.1:55578-118933 GCA_009823505.1 Rhizomys pruinosus
AAAAAAAAAAAAAAAACAGAAAAAGCACAAGTGAACGATCTAACACTGCAGCTAAAAACACTTGAGAGACAACAACAAATGAACCTTAAACGCAGCAGACAGGAAGAAATAACAAACATCAGAGCAGAAATCAATGAAATAGAAACAAAACCATCCAAAAAAAAAAAGTCAATGAATCCAAAAGAATGAAGAAGATAGACCTCTAGCCCAGTTAAGCAAAAGAAAGAAGGAACAACTTCAAATCAATAGAATCCATGATGAAAGGGGAAATATCACAACAGATAATGAAAAGATCCAGACAATCATACGGGAATACTTCAAAAACCTATACTCTACTAAGTTTGAAAACCTAGAAGAAATGGATGAATATCTGAAATCCTGGGAATCACCAAAGGTCAACCAAGAAGACAACAGCTTAAACAGACTCATAATATATGAAGAAATTGAAGATGTAATAAGAAACCTCCTAACTAAAAAAAGGCTGAGATGGTTTCACAGCAGAATTCTATAAAACATTTCAAAAAGACTTACAACCATTATTTTATTTATTTCGGTATGTGTATGAATGTACTGTCTGCATGCAGGTGTGTGCACCTGTGTCGTGCAATGCCATGGAGGTCAGAAGAGGGTGTCGGATTCCCCTGGAACTGGAGTTCTCCTGGAATTGGAGTTTCAGACGATTCTCGGCAGCCATGTGGGTGCTGGGGATCGAACCCGGGTCCTCTGTAAGAGTGGTCGGCGCTCAACCACTAGGCCATCTCTCCAGCCCATTATTACCCAAACTGTTTAGAAGTATACAAACAGAGGGAATTCTCCCAAATTCCTTCTATGAAGCCAGCATCACTCTAATACCTAAACCAGGCAAAGATACAACCCAAAAGGAGAACTATAGACCCATCTCATTGATGAACACAGATGCAAAACTTCTAAGCAGGATACTTGCAAATCACATACAGACCCACATCAAGAAGTTCATCCATCATGACCAAGTTGGATTCATACCACAAATTCAGGGATGGCTCAACATATGAAAATCAATAAATATTGTCGGGCCTGGTGGCGCACGCCTTTAATCCTAGCACTTGGGAGGCAGAGGCAGGTGGATCTTTGTGAGTTCAAGGCCAGCCTGGTCTACAGAGTGAGTTCCAGGACAGCTGGGGCTACAGGGAGACCCTGTCTCGAAAAGACAAAAATAAATAAATAAATAAATAAATAAATAAATAAATAAATATGCATCTAAAGCATATAAATGGGACTGGAAAAGACAAAAACCACACACACCATCATCTCAATTTATGTGGAGAATGCTTTTGACAAAATCCAGCAATCCCTTCATGTTTATTAGGTCCTAAAGGGAATTAATTTGGAGGGATCATTCCTCAATGTAATCAAAGCCATATACATGGAACCCACAGCCAACATCATACCTATGATGGGGAAATGATATAAGCACTCCCTTTAAAGGTAGGAACTGGCAAGGCTGCCCCCTGTCACGCACTCCTTTTCAACATAGTGCTTGAAAACACTTGCTAGGGCAATAAGGCAAGAAAAGGAATATCTAAAGGAGTTCTAATTGGATAAAAGGAAGTCAAAATATCCTTTTTTGCTGATGATAGATTGTTTACTTAAGGGATACTAAAAAATTCAACCAGAAAACTCCTAGAAATAAAAATTAACAGCTTTCAGCAAAGTGGCAGGATAACAAAATTAACCACTAGAAAAATCAAGTAGCCTTTCTTTACACCAACCAAGAAGCAACTGAAGAAGGAATACAAGAGACTGTCTGAGTCACATTAGCCTCAAAAACAATAAGAATACCTAGGAAACCAAAGACACCAAAGATCTCTCACAAAATATTGTTAAACTGTTTGAAGAAGGAAATTGAAGAAGCATCAGAAAATGGAAAAACCTACCATGTTCATTGGATTGTGGAAATTAATATAGTAAAATGTTCCATTCTACCCAAACTCTCATAAAGATTTAATGCAATCAATATTCCCCATGAGTTTCTTCGCAGGCTTGGAAAAAATTCTTTAATTTCATTTGGAAACAAAAGACCCTGAAAGAGCTCAAAGCAACCCTGAGTGAAAAGAGCAATATGGGGGGGGGGTCTTCTATACCAGACTTCAAACTGTGCTACATCAGCTATAGTCATGAAAAACAGCTTGGTACTGGTACAAAGACAGACCTGTTTGACAATGGATAAAACTGAAGATCCAAAACTTGAGCACATACAAATGTTCAGCCATCTCAATATTTGACAAGGGGGCCAAGAAGACACAATGGAGAAAAGACAGCAGTTTCAGGCAAGTGGTGTTGGCAAACTTGGATCACCACTTGTAGAAGAATGAAATTCAAACCCTGATGAAATTAAACACCAATAATCTTAGTTGTAAACATTTCTTTGTTGGGAGTGATGCATACTGGAATAACACCAACACCAACAACCAGAAGGGGACTGCATCAAAAAGAACTGGACTGAAGGGTGAGTCTGGTGGGGTGGGGGTTGGGAGGGGAATAACAGGTCTGGATTCAATTTGTAACATAATCTTGTAATATAATATATAATAATATATAAATATATATATAATATAAAACAATAAAAAAGAAAAGAAAAAAAAAGAAAGACAAATTAAAACCTCTATCCCTCCAAAGAGGAAACAAAAAAGTTCAAAGATCCCAAGAGGCCTCCTTTGGCCTTCTTGTTCTGTTCTGAGTACCTGCCCCCAGTCGAACCCGAACACTCTGCTCATCTGTTGGTGATGTTGCAAAGGAACTGGGAGAGCCATGGAACAACACTGCTGCAGCCTAGGAGAAGAAGGCCGCTGAGCTGAAGGAGAAATACGGAAAGGACATTGCTGCCTTCAGAGATGACGGAAAACCTGATGCTGAAGGAGAAATACGGAAAGGACATTGCTGCCTTCAGAGATGACGGAAAACCTGATGCTGAGAAGAAGGAAGTGTCAAGACTGAAAAGAGCAAGAAAAAGGACGAAGAGGATAAAAAGAGGGAGAAGATGAAGGCGATGATGAGGAAGTTGGCTATAGGGCAGTTTTTTTTTTTTCCTGAAAAAAAAAAGCATATGGGGGAGCTACTGAAGAGATGGCTTAGTGGTTAAGAGCACTGGCTGCTCTTGCAGAGGACAGGGGTTCTCTTCCCAGCACCCACATGGTGGCTAATAACCATCTGTAACTCCAGTTTCGGGGGATCTGACATCTTCTTTTGGCCTCTGAAGGCACTACATGCACTGGTGTACTTACATATATGCAGGCAAAATATTCATGAATATAAATAAATATACACAGCAACAACCCAAAACTCCACAACAAAAAGAACACATGAAGTTAGGAGAGGGGGTATGGGTGGAGATGGAACTGGAGGAGATGGGGAGGATCAGGGGAGAATATGATCAAGGTACATTGCATACATGTATGAAATTCTTGATACCAATATTATATATGTATTTAAAATTTTATTAAATTTATTTTTATTTTATATGCATGAGTGTCTTGCCTACATATATGTATGCCTGTCTGGAGAAGCCAAAAGAGGGCATAGGATCCCATAGAACTGGAGCTAAAGATGGTGTTAGTTACCATTTAGGTGCTATGTAGACCAGGCTGTCTTGGAACTCAGATTCACCTGCTTCTCCCTCATGATTTTTGGGAATAAATATAAGTGCTACCACACCCAGTAAAAAAATATTTTTAAAAAACAAGCGAAATAGAAATCATGTGATCTTGTCAATGAATGTATTAAAAACATTTGACGGGCTGGAGAGATGGTTCAGTGGTTAAGAGCACTGACTGCTCTTCCAGAGGACCCAGGTTTGATTCCCAGCACCCACATGAAGGCTAATAACCATCTGTAACTATAGTTTCAGGGCATCCTACACCTTCTTCTGACCTCCACAGATATTGCACCACAGGGGTGCACTTACACACATGGAGGCATTACACTCATACACAGAAAACAAAGCAAAGCAAAACAAAACATTTGACAATGGGCCTGGAGAGATGGACCTGGGTTCAGTTCCCAGCACCCACATGACAGGTAGCAATTGGCAGTGATTCTAGTTCCAGGGTATCTAACACCCTCTTCTGGCCTCTGAAGGCATTCCACAACTGGCCAGGACTGAATATGTAGACCAGGATGGCTTTGAACTCGCAGAGATCCACCTGCCTCTGTCTCCCGAGTGCTGCGTGGGTCACTAGGTCCTGTGAAACAAAGCATTTGGATAGGAAGAAACAAAACAAAACACAAACTAACAAATGTACAACAGGCTGGCCTGGAACTCATAGAGATCCACTTGCCTCTACTGCAGGAGTGGTGGCACAAATGATAACTGACAAAGTAAATAGAAACCCACATATCCACACAAGGGGAAAGAAAAATTCCCCCTTGTAGTGAAAATACAGAGCACTAGAAACATGGAGGGCTGGGCTAGGTTGGGGCTCCATTGGTAGAAGGTTTGCTTAGCATGGCTTGGGTTCCATCCCCACCACTGCTTATAAATGCGATCACACCTGTACTTTCAGCACTGGGAAGGCAGAGGCAGGAGGATAAATCCAAGGTCTGTGTGTTCCGTTCCAGACCAGCCTGAGATACAATACTGGTAAAAGTGAATGCTTAGCCAGGCGTGGTGGTGCACACCTTTAGTCCTAGCACTTGGGAGGCAGAGGCAGGTGGATCTCTGTAAGTTCAAGGCCAGCCTGGTCTACATAGCAAGTTCCAGGCCAGCTGAGACTAAAGGGAGGCCCTGTCTCAAAAAGACCAAAAAAGCCGGACATGGTGGCGCATGCCTTTAATCCTAGCACTCGGGAGTCAGAGGCAGGCAGATCTTTGTGAGTTCAAGGCCAGCCTGGCCTACAGAGCGAGTTCCAGGCCAGCTGGGGCTACAGGGAGACCCTGTCTCGAAACGACAAAAAAAAAAAAAAAAAAAAAAGTGAATGCTTACAAAATCCTGGCTAGTTGGCAAGCTCAGTGCATTGTGATATTAAATACTGTACTTACTTGGCTGCTCTCAAACCCACAGAGACTTCCATTACCCATGGCAAGCACTGTTACTCTTTTTTTTTTCTTTTTTTTTTTTTTTTGTCTTTTTGAGACAGGGTCTCCCTGTAGCCCCAGCTGTCCTGGAACTTGCTCTTAGACCAGGCTGGTCTTGAACCCACAAAGATCCGCCTGCCTCTGCCTCCCGAAGCACTGTTACTTTTACAGCAACTGTATTCTGTAGCTTCTGTTATGATATGGTGATTGAGAACCACCTCTATTTACTTGCCCAAGGTGGCACAGATGTGTAAAGATAGGTTTATGAATTATTTACTATTTATTTATTTATTTATTTATTTAATTTATTTAGTTATCTTTTTGAGACACAGACTCCTTGTAGCCCCAGCCATCCAGGAGCTATGTAGACCAGGCTGGCCTTAAACTCACAGAGATTGGCCTGCCTCTGTGAGTGCTGGGAGTAAAGGTGTGTGCCACCACCCGTGGCTCTTATTTGTTTATGAGACTGAGTCTCTGCTATATAGCACACGCTGGCTTCAAACTGACATCCCCCAGCCTCTACCTTCTGAGCTACTAGGATTACAGGCCTGAGGCACTAGGCATTGATGATAGATTATTATTATTGATGATGGAAGATGATTATTATTATTTTCTTTGATACAGGTTCTCACTTGCCCAGGCTGGCCTTCCTGTGAAGTCCAGGATAACTTGGGACTTTCTGCTCCTCCTGCCCCCATCTCTCATGTGACTGCTGCATTAATAGGTCTGCACCACCTGTGAGTTTTTTGTTGTTGTTGGAGATTGCACGCCTGGCCTTGTGCATGCTAGGCAAACATTCTATCAACTGAGCTACCTCCTAGCCTTGAGACAGAATTTTTTTTTTTTTTTTGGTCTATTTTTGAGAAAGGGTCTGTCTCCCTGTAGTCCCACCTGTTCTGGAACTTGCTATGTAGACCAGGCTGGCCCTGGAACTCAGATATCTGCCTGCCTCTGCCTTTGAAGTGCTGGGATTAAAGGCATATACCACCACACCCGGCCTAAAACGGTCCCTGGCTGCCACGTGGGTGCTGGGATTCGAACCCTGGTCCTCTGCAAGAGCAGTCAGTGCTCTTTAACTGCTGAGCCATCTCTCCAGCCCACCGCTGCTCTCATTTAAAGGAAAACGGGGAGTTACTGAAAAGTTTTAGGTTTTTTTTTTTGGGGGGGGGGGACAGGGTTTCTCTGCAACCACAGTTGGCCTGGAACTCACCATGGAGTTCGATCTCATAGAGATCTCCCTGCCTTTGCTTTTCAAGCGGCATGCACCACAATGCTTAGCTGAAAGTTTTGTTTTTTTTTAAATTACGCTTATTTATTCTTGTAAGAGAGTTTGGGGAATTGGGGGCGAGTGGCGCGGTGCAATTCACTCCTTTGTCCCAAATAGGATGGGCCTGAAAGAACCAGGCCAAGATAAAGCTAAATAGGGGCTGGAGAGATGGCTTAGTGGTTAAGAGCACTGACTGCTCTTGAAGAGAACCCGGGTTCGATTCCAGTTTCAAGGGATCCGACGCCCTCTTCTGACTTCAGCGGGCATTGCACGACACGGGTGCACCTACATCCAGGCAACACACTCATATACATAAAATACTAAAAAAAAAAACAAAACCAAATAGGTATGCGCGGTCCTCCGGGTTGTAGTCCGTAGGACTGGGTTAGGGATTGCTCTCAAACCAGGATGGTGAGGCCGCAGGATACCCAGGTTCTAGCCTGGCGATTGGGTGGTCAGGGAAGAGAGCTGGCTGAGATTGGGGCTCAAGCTACTTAGGAGGCTCACGCAGGTCTCTTTGGACACCGTGACTGTAAGTAGGTCCGTAAGGCCTAGAAGCCCACCGAGGGGCTGCAAAGCAGCTCCCACCCAGAGCAGCGCAGCACCTCCGCCCACTTTCCCGCGCAGTCCCCCACCATCCCCCCCTTCCCGGAAGCCGCGTGCGCAGGCGCAGTGGCCGCACGCCCCCTGGTGGCCGTGGCTGTGGCAGCGTGCAGGACCCGCCCCCTGTCGCGCGCCGCCGCCGCCGCGGCCTGAGCCCAACATGGCGATGCACAACAAGACGGCGCCGCCGCAGATCCCAGACACCCGGCGGGAGCTGGCGGAGCTGGTGAAGCGGAAGCAGGAGCTGGCGGTGAGCGGCTAGGGTTGAGACGCTGTCCTGCCCAGGCCCCGCGGGCGGCGCAGGCCTCTGGTCGCTCTGGGCCGGAGATCCTCTAGCGGGAGTCCGGCGGCCGGGGTTGGGGCGCGCTGGGCGGCCGGACGCGACGCGGTTCCCGGCCTGCGGCGGGGCGGGGCGAGGCGAGGGCGCGGGAAGGGCGAGCGCGGGCGGGAGATGGCCGGCTGGAGGCTGGGGCGGCCGCCCAGTGCGACTTGCCCAGCTTAGCGGCAGGGGAGGAGGCGGCCGGGTCCGGGCTGGGCGAGGATGCGGGAGCGTGTTCCTTTGGGTACCCGTGGTAGGTTGGCGTGTGGCGCGTTTCAGTGGCCGGGGATGGGACGTGCTTGGGAACATCTGGAAAGGGACAGGTTGCAGACTAGGGAATTTGGAATCGTGATACCCACCTAGGCCCCCAAGTGCCCCGGAGACTGAGTCCTATCGGCTCCAGCCCTAAGCTCTGCGCCCCTGGGAGGCCCGGGCTCACCTGAAGCTGGCCTTCCAGGTTTCCATAGCAACTGGCATCCTGCTGCTGGCGGCCCTTGAGCCTTCCGGGAGGGGAGCAGTTGATGCTGAGATGATTTTTTGAAAAGCTGTTCATCTGTTCTTCTGGTAGCGACACCTTCAGTGAGTGTGAATGGAGACTGCTCATGTTCTGTCTCAGTTCGGCCCATGATAGCAGATGAATTAGATACACGATCTCGGACATGTGTATTTTGAGGACAGGGTACAGATTGCATTCTGTTCATAAAGGGGTTCCTGAGCCCCACTCATCCACAAAAATGCTTTGGTGTGAGTCAGCTTGATTTTTTTTACAAGTCTAGTATCAGGATCTTAATTTGCTTATGCTTAACGTTTGCATTTAAAAAGCTTTTCCCATGTGCCTGTTTTTCCATCTCTCAGGAAACGCTTGCAAACCTGGAAAGACAGATCTATGCTTTTGAAGGAAGCTACCTGGAAGACACTCAGATGTATGGCAATATTATTCGGGGCTGGGATCGCTATCTGACCAACCAAAAGTGAGTGTCAAAAGTGCTGTCAGCCCTTTTGTGCCGTGCTGATTTATTTTTCATTTTTTATGTGTATGAGTGTACTGTCTGCATGTAGGTTGGTGCACCTGTGTCCTGCAATGCCTCGGAGGTCAGGAGAGGGCAGAAGAGGGCGTCTGATTCCCCTGGATCTGGAGTTAAAGACTGTTCTTAGCTGCCATGTGGGTGCTGGGAATCGAACCCAGGTCCTCTGCAAGAGCAGTCGGTGCTCTTAACTGCTGAGCCATCTCTCCAGCTCCTTGTGCCCTACTGAGTTATCTGTGGGATGTTTGCTCTTGGTAGCAACTTGGCATGGAGGCTGTAGTAAATTGGTAATGTAGAAAGAAGTCTTAAACTTGACAACTGTAGAGATGGCTCAGTGGTTAAGAGCACTTTCTCTTCTTGGGGAAGAGTTCAAATCCCAGCACCTCGACTCCAGCTACAGAGAGTCCAGTGCCCTCTTTTGGCTTCTGTGGGCACCTACACTCGTGAGAACATGCCTCCACACAGACATACGCACAGACACATAGGCTTGGTGGCGCACGCCTTTAATCCTAGCACTCAGGAAGCAGAGGCGGGCAGATCTTTGTGAGTCCAAGGCCAGCCTGATCTACAGAGTGAGCTCCAGGACAGCTGGGGCTACAGGGAGACCCTGTCTCAAAAAGAACAAAAGATCTCCCTCATGCTACTCCTTTGTAATTATATTCTTCTTTTAGAAATGCTTTTTATTTTTCTGTGTATGAGTGTATTGCCTGCATGTGTGTAAATGCACCCATGTTGTGCAATGCCTGTGGAGGTCAGTGCTGTAAAGTCTCACAGCGGAGAGACCATTCACTTAACCACATGGAGTTTTAAAGGAGGGAGGAGTAGGGGGGCTGGAGAGATGGCCTAGCGGTTAAGAGCGCCGTCTGCTCTTGCAGAGGACCCGGGTTTGATCCCCAGCACCCACATGGTGGCCGAGAACCGTCTTTAACTCTCCAGTTCCAAGGGAATCCGACACCCTCTTCTGACCTCCGAGGCATTGCACGACACGGGTGCACAGACCTGCATGCAGACAATACATTCATACTCATACGAAAATAAACAAAAAAATAAAATAAAAAGGAGGGAGGAGTATGGCCATGAGGTGCCGGGTTACAGGGTAATTTATAAGTACACCAGCCAATCAGTTTAACACCACAGTTAAAGTTACCAATCAAGGGGAAACCCAGGAAGCAAACAAACCAATCATTCCTAGAATGATGAAGGAAAAATGGCTTAATGGTATCTGAGAACACTATCCCTGAGCTTTTATAATCCTCTATCTAAATAATCCTCTGTCTGAGTCAGAAGGGTGGGTTGGATCCCTGGAACTGGAGTTGTAGACAGTTGTTACCTGCCATGTTGGTGCTGGGAATTGAACCCAGGTCCTCTGCAAGAGCAGCCAGTACTCTAAACCACTAAGCTATTTCTCTAGCCCCATAGTTACATTCTTGTTTTTTTTCTGTATTCCCCCCCCTCTGGAAAGTTAGATGATTGTATTATGAAATTCTGTACCTAAATATATTAGCAGTTATCTCCAGAGAAGAACAGGACATTTCTGCTATAAAACTGTAATGACCACCCCTCCCAGCTGCACAGAGCTGTTCCAGACCCTCCATTCTCTGCTTGCCTGACTCCTATGGCTTCCATTTTGGGGTGAGAACATCATCACAGAAGGCTGTACTAATCGCCTTAACCAGGGCACTCCAGCTACCTAAAGGGAAACAGGCCAACCTCTATACTGACTGAACGAATTTACGAGGTCTCAGAGTGACCATGAACCAGATGCTCCTACAGTCCTACACCTGTGTCCCCATAACCCCACTTACTCCCAACTTCCCCTAACTCTTAGACACCCTCCTCAACAGGAAGTAGTTAGATCTGAGTAGGCGCCCTTATACCCTAAGAGTCTGGGATGTTAGGTCAGAAGGCCCTGGAGAAAAGACAGGATGGTGAGGTTCAGAAGGTCCCCTGCCCTTCATTTTCCAGCCAGACGTCTACGATTGTAAAAAACTCATGAAAGTAGCCCAATGGAGATATCACCTAGTTCAGATTCCAAAGTGACCACTGGCCCTAAAGCCCACCCATTAGTCTCTAACCTGGCCTAACAAGACAACATTCCTATACCATACTAACACATCACCATCTCCTCTCCTCTGCCCTATAAAAATCCCCAACCCTAGCCTAAGTGTGTGACTCCCCTGGCCCCTTTACCCCAGGACTAGTGGACACCTGAGAGTTGCATCTCTCAATAAACTTGGCTTTTGTGCTTTTTTGATCTGGTCTGATTTGGCTTAATCATGTTACTGGTGAAGATTTACAATATGGAATTGCCATTTTGGATAATTTGTAATCTTTTTTTTTTTTTTGTCTTTTCGAGACAGGGTCTCTCTGTATCCCCAGCTGTCCTGGAACTCACTCTGTAGACCAGGCTGGCCTTGAACTCACAAAGATCCGCCTGCCTCTGCCTCCCAAGTGCTAGGATTAAAGGCATGCGCTACCATACTCTGGCTTAGCCTCTTTTTACATTTTTGAAACGACTTTTTTTACTATGTAGCTCTGGCCTGGAACTCAATATGTAGACCAGGCTGGCCTCCAAGTGACAAAGATCTGCCTGCCTCTACCTCTTGAATGCTTGGGATTAAAGGCATATGCCACCAGCCCAGTGCACTAACCATTGCCATAAACATGAAAACATTTTAGAGTGGGGAGAGGGATTTGGGCTGGGTAGGGCAGGCTACTACTCATGGGATGGCAATGCTTTGTGTTCTGATGACAAGTAAGACCTGTCACTGTGTCCTTGGGGCTCCTGAGCTCTTTAAAAAGAAAACAAGGGGCTGGAGAGATGGCCTAGCGGTTAAGAGCGCCGACCGCTCTTGCAGAGGACCCGGGTTCGATCCCCAGCACCCACATGGCGGCCGAGAACCGTCTGAAACTCCAATTCCAGGAGAACTCCAGTTCCAGGGGAATCCAGCACCCTCTTCTGACCTCCATGGCATTGCACGACACGGGTGCACAAACCTGCATGCAGACAGTACCTTGATACACATACAGAAATAAATAAAATAAAATAAAAAGAAAACAAATGGCCGGGCGTGGTGGAGCACGCCTTTAATCTCAGCACTCTGGAGGCAGAGGCAGGCGGATCTCTGTGTATTCAAGGCCAGCCTGGTCTACATAGTGAGCTCCAGGCCAGCTGGGACTAAAGGGAAACCCTGTCTCAAAAAGACCAAAATAAATAAATAAATAGAAAGCAAGTGAATAAATAAATACGAGGCAATATTTGTGTATCTGCTAAAGTGCTCTCACCTCCTCTGGTGGGCACACATTGGTGTCTATAGGCATTTGACATAAAGGTTGTTTGAACTAATCCACATGATCAGAGACATTCCTGAATAGAACTTGGTTAAAAGGAAAAAAAAGAGCCAGGTGTGGTGGTGCACGCCTTTAATCCCAGCAGAGGCAGGTGGATCTCTGAGTTCAAGGTCAGCCAAAAAACAGAAAAAGAAAAAAGAATGGGCCTCACAAGATGCTTAGTGGATAAAGATGCTTGTTCGGAAGCCTGATTATACAAGTTCAATCACCGAGACCCACATAAAGGTGAAAGGAAAGGACACGATCCACAAAGTTGTCCTCTGAGCTCATGCATACTGGGTACACACATACATCCTACACAAACACACATTAACAATAAATAAAACCTTATTTGAAAAAAAGAGAATGAGGGGGCTGGAGAGATGGCTCAGGGTTTAAGAACACTGGCTGTTCTTGCAGAAGACCTGAGTTTGGTTTTCAGTACCCACAGGGCTGCAAACATCTGTCTTTAAGTCCGGTTCCGGGGGATCAGACACCCTCTTCTGCCTGCACCGGCATTGTACACATGGTACACCTACAGACATGTAGACAAAATACTTACATACATCTGTCCCAGGACCCTAGCTGGGTGTATGACATAGCTTGGTGTCCAAATCATTGCATTTCTTCTGTGTTTTAGAAACTCCAACAGCAAAAACGATCGGAGAAACAGGAAGTTTAAGGAAGCTGAGCGGCTCTTCAGTAAATCTTCAGTTACCTCAGCAGCGGTAAGTGGCAGTGGTGGAGGTTGTCTTTCTGTGGCCCTTTGTTGAAGAATTTGAATTTTCCCCTTCCCTTCCTTCCTGGCTGGGTTGCTCCCTTGGGGTCTGTGGTCACTTGTCTAGTAAGTGGTGTTTTGTTTTTTTTTTGTAGGCAGTAAGTGCATTGGCAGGAGTTCAGGACCAGCTCATTGAAAAGAGTAAGTCTGTTTATAAGGAGTGCATCTTTTCTGCTTCTTTTTTCCTTGTTGAAGTTGGGAGCCTTTGGGCATCTTCACTGTGCCTTTCTCTGAGGAAGAACCCACTGGCTTCTTGCTACTTCTTTCCCATGAAGCTGAGGGAGACAGGGTCTTCCTGTAGTCCCAGCTGTTCTGGAATTCCCTATGTCCCTATGTAGACCAGGCTGGCCTTGAACTTACAGATCCACTTGCCTATGTCTTCATACGTGGATTTGTTGATGTAGCTGAGACTGGGCTTTTGGTACTCTTGATTCCCCTGCCTCTGCTTCCTGAGTGCTGGGATTATAGGTATGCACCACCATTCCTGGTTAGGAAAACTTCTTCAGTAACAAATAATTTAATAGGAAATTTCAAGGGTACCTAATAAATTCCTAGTGTCCGTGTTAATAATTCTTAGGTACTTCTAAGTGTGTACCTGTGTGTTCTTACCAAAAAGGGGAGAGTAGACACCATTTACTTATTACAGACCATTTCTTATTTTTAATATTTATTTTTTGTATGTGTATGAATGTACTGTCTGCATGTAGGTTTGTGCACCTGTGTCGTGCAATGCCATGGAGGTCAGAAGAGGGTGTTGGATTCCCCTGGAACTTGAGTTAAGACAGTTCTCAGCCTCCATGTGGGTGCTGGGGATCGAACCCGGGTCCTCTGCAAGAGCAGCTGGCGCTCTTAACCACTAGGCCATCTCTCCAGCCCCACCACAGACCATTTCTATGTGGAAGCCAGATTGTTTCATGGTGTCTTGATGGTGTCACAGCCCTTAGTAGCTGCTCCTTCCCTGCTGTTCTTTGCTTTAAGATACATTGCTTAGTTTTCTGCTAGTGAGAAACAGACTCACGTGTCCCTGTGCAGTCAGATGAGTGACAGGCCACTGCACAGTCCTTATGCTTCCCTGAGCTAAAGAAGAAAACTATTCTTTTTTTGTCTTTTTAGACAGGGTCTCCCTATAGCCCCAGCTGGCCTGGAAGTCACTCTGTAGACCAGGCTGTTCTTGAACTCGAAAACTATTGTTCGTGGTGACCATTTGTATTTTATCGTCTTTCCCCTTCCTCGTTGTCTTTTGTATCAGCAATGGGCTAGTTAGTAATTCGAAATCCAAAATCACAGGTCTTGGGGCTGGGGGCAAGCTCACTGGTAGAACATTTGTTTAGCATGTGAGAGGCCCTGAGTCTGATCTTAAGCACTGTAAAATAAAACAAACCAACAACTAAAACACAGATTTTGAAAGAGAACCCGTTATTGTTTCATGTGGTTCTTTTTTTTTTTTGGTCTTTTCGAGACAGGGTCTCCCTGTAGTCCCAGCTGTCCTGGAACTCACTCTGTCGACCAGGCTGGCCTTGAACTCACAAAGATCCGCCTGCCTCTGCCTCCCAAGTGCTAGGATTAAAGGCGTGCACCACCACGCCCGGCTTTATGTGGTTCTTAAATGCTCATAGCTTCTTTTTGCTACATCCATCACAAATATTTTTTCGGCTTCACATGGTTCTTTTTTTTTTTTTTTTTTTTTTGCGGGGTTCTTATCCTCAGCCTTTAACCGCTGCACTATTCCCCCAGCCTCACGTGGTTCTTAAATGCTCATAGCTTCTTTTTGCTACATCCATCACAAATATTTTTTCCTTTTGAGACAGGGTCTCATAGAGCCAAAGATGACTTTGAACTCCTGCTCTTCCTTAGTGCTGGGATGATGTGTGTACACATGCCTGTGCCATCAAGCCCCCTTTCTGCTGTACTGGGGATCAAATCTAGGCAGGGTTTTGTGTATGCCACACGAGCACTCTGCCAACTGAGCTAGACCCCAGCTGACTCCCATGGTTCTTAATGTCCATGTTGGTTCTTTGGGACACCGTCTTACTTCCTTGAATATCTCCTCATCAGAGAGGTGACCTAGATGAGTTCTGTACTCATGGGGCTTTGAGCAGATGGATAGAGTATGCTTATAGTGACTAGCCTGTCCCTTGACTTGGTACTTCTATAGCAGCTAGCTCCAAATGGATAACCAGATGCTTTCGCCTCACTGTGTCTTCAGAATTGGAGTTTAGGCAGCTTGCCTTTCTTGCTTGTTTTTCAGATTTTAGTCTTTCCCTCTCCCCAGGCGTCCAGTCCCTACTAGCTTAGTCTTTTGTTCCTCTGTCACCCTGTCTGTGAGCTTTAACTTAGTCCTTTGTTCCCTCAGTCTGTCTGTGATGCAGAGCTTCGTGGCCATACCATTTCATCCAGGGATCCATCCAGGGATCCATCCAGGGATCCATCCGAGGCCACCTTCTGACCTCCACAGGCATTGCGCAACATGGGTGCACTTACACACATGCAGGCAATGCACTCATACACACAAAAATGAAAACAACAAAACATTTCTAAAAAACAAAAAGAATATAATTACAAAGGAGTAACATGAGGGAGATCTGTGTGATGATGGAATAAGTATCTTTTTTTTTGGGGGGGGGTTTGACCTGGAACTCACTGTGTAGACCAGGCTGGCCTTGAACTCACAGAGATCCACCTGCCTCTGCCTCCTGAGTGCTAGGGTTAAAGGTGTGCACTACCATGCCCGGCCCATGTCATCTTTTTTGTCTCCTTACCAGTGTTTCTTTAAGAAAAGATTTTCAAAAATCTCTATTTAATACCTGTCATATAATATAAACAGAGACCTAGTAGTACACTTGAAACCATTCTATAGCCCAAGCAGACCTTGAACTTGTGATTCTTCTGCCTCCTAAATAGCTTAAATTACAGGTCTGCCAACCCCTATGTTATAGTGAAAGGTTTATTTTAAGAGTTTTTAAGTCATTCAGTTATCAGGCCATGTAATTTTGTGATTAAGTATTGGCCAGAGCTATGCTTCACCTCTCAGCCTGCTCTTGTTTTTTGAGACAGGATCTTTCACTATATATTATGTATCTGTGGCTGGCCTGGAACTGTTATGAAGACCAGGCTGGCCTGCAAACTCAGAGATCTGTCTGGCCCATGCCCCTGCCCCACCCTTGCCAAATGGAATTAAAGACATGCAGTATAATGTCTAACCGTGTTCTTTGGATTTGAATTCTCTTCCTCTCACAAGATTTATGAGCCTCAGCTTTCTTATCTGAAAAGTAGAGGTGTTATTACTGTATGGCAGCTCATTTCTACTTTGAGGACTCTGAGGTATGAGGCTCATAAGGCCTCACCCCTCCCTGAGGAGATAGGCAGTCCATGGCTCCTGGGGGAGGGAGATACACTGCTCTTTCTTCAGTCATACAGCCACTGTTAAGTAACTCCAGCGAAGCGCATTGGAACACACACACACACACATACCCAAAGCAAGTGATTTGTAGGCTGGCTACAGAGTAATGGATTTCATCACAATGTTTTCATTTGTATGTATCATCCGCTTTGTCTCTTGGTTGCTTTCCCTGCTGCCTTCTGCACCCCCTCCAGCTGATTCCCATTCTTCCCCCAGGTAGAACCTGCTTCTTTCTTTTCATATATTTTCCATTACCCTCTCCATTTCCTTAAGATCTCTTCTTCACCTCATGGTCCCTTTTCTAGTTTATTGACCTACAGGTACACATGTATAAACACACAAGTGGCCCTACATCATTTCAAGTTGAGATGTAGTCCTCTAGCACTCTGCCTATTCTTTGAGGCAGGCTCTCTCCCTGAACCCCAGGGCTTGTATTTTCTCTGCTAGCCTGGAAGCCAGCAAACCCCAGTGGACCTTTCTCAGAGCTAGGTTTCAGCATAGGGAAGAAACTTGACTTTTTATGTGAGTGCTGGGATCTGAACTCTGATCCTCACCCACTGAGTCTTTTCCTTTAACCCCTGGCTTTGTTTGGTTTTTGTTTTGTGTTTTGAGACAAGGTCTCCCTGTCTCTAGCTGGCCTGGAACTCACTATGTAGACCAGGCTGGCCTTGAACTCAGATCTGCGTGCATCTGCCTCCTGAGTGCTGGGATTAAAGGTATGTACCACCATGCCTGGCCATAGCCCCTGGATTTTTTTTTTTTTTTTTATTTCTGTATGTATGTGAACGTATTTGTCTGCATGCAAGTTTGTGCACCCGTGACGTGCAATGCCGCGGAGGTCAGAAGAGGGTCTCGGATTCCCCTGGAACTGGAGTTCTCCTGGAATTGGAGTTTCAGACGGTTCTTGGCCGCCATGTGGGTGCTGGGGATCGAACCTGGGTCCTCTGCAAGAGCAGTCGGCGCTCTTAACCGCTAGGCCATCTCTCCAGCCCAGCCCCTGGATTTTAAAATATGTATACTGGATAGTAATCTCTAGTCTGATGCATGCATGACAATGATGTTCTCCCATTTTGTAGGCTGTCTCTTCACTCTGATGATTTTCTTTTATAGTGCGGAAGCTTCTAAATTTCATACAAACTCACTTTAAAATTCTTGGGATTATCTCCTGTGCTGTTGGAGTCTTGTTGAGAAAGTCCTCACCTGCTCCGTATCTTGACATGTTTTCTCTGTTTTCCTGTAGCAGTTTCTAAGTTTCATGTCTTGAATAAAAAGGTCTTTGATCTATGCTGAATTGATTTCTATGCAAGGTGAGGGATAGGATCTGTCTTCACCCTTCTGCTTGTGGAGATCCAGTTCCCCCAGTAGCGTGTGCTAATGAGCCTGTCTCTTCCCCAGTTTGTTTGTGACAGCTTTGTCAAGTTAGGTGGTTAGATTTTCTGTGTCCTGTTCTTGTCCACTGGTCTGCATGTTTATTTCTTCGTGGTACCTTGCTGTTTTCACCATGTCTCTCTAATATAATTTGATCAGGTATTTTGGTTCTTCCAGCATTGCTCTTTCCATATGAATTTTAGGATTGTTTTCTCTAGTTCTGTGAAGAACTTTGGGGATTTTGATGGGGATTGCATTGAATATGCAAACTGATGTTGGTTAATAGTCATTTCCACAATATGAATTCTGCCCATCTATTAATTTCTTTTTTCAGTATCTTCAAGTTTTAATTGTGTTTTACCTTCTTACATTGGTTTATTCTTAGGTATTTTATTTTTGAAGCTATTGTAATGGATTTTCCTTTTGATTTCATTCTAGATTAATTATTAGTATATGGGGTTCTTTGTGGGTTTGTTTTTTTTGGTATTTTTGAGACAGGGTCTCCCTTTTTTTAGTCCCAGCTGGCCTGGAGTTCACTCTGTAGACCAGGCTGGCCTTGAACTCACAGAGATCCGCCTGCCTCTACCTACCAAGTGCTAGGATTAAAGGCGTGTGCCACCACGCCCAGCTTTTTTTTTTTTTTTGAGTTATTTGGGAGACCCTATCTCAAAAAGACAAAAAAAAAACACTAAGCCAAGTGCACACCTTTAGCCCCAGCAGAGGCAGAGGCAGAGTGGCAGAGGGGCAAGGGCAGAGGGGCAGAGAGGCAGGGGCAGGGGCAGGGGCAGGCAGATCTCTGAGTTCAAGACCAGCCAAGGCTACATAATAAGATCCTATCTTAAAAACAAACAAGCAAACAAACAAATAAATAAAAGCTAATGAGGGGCTGGAGAGATGATTCAGTGGTTGGGAGTACTTGCTCTTGTGCAGTACCTGGGTTCAGTTCCCAGGAGTCACATCAAGTGGCTCACAGCCACGGGTAGCTCTAGTTCCAAAGGATCAAACACCCTCTTCTGGCCTCTATGAGAACTCATGCATGTAGTGCAGTTACATACATACAAGCAAAAAACTCATACACATAAAGTAAAAATAATTTTTTGTTGTCTTTTGAGACAGGTCTCTCCAGGTGCCCTGGAATTCGCTGTGTAGATCGATCAGGCTGGCCTCAATCTCACAGAGACTTGCTTGCCTCTGCTTCCCAAGTGCTGAAGGCATGCACCACCAGGCCTAGCTAAAACAGATAACTTTAATCCCAAGTCCTGGGATTAAAGGCATGCACCACCATGCCCGGCAACTTTTTTTTTTTTTAACTATAAAAGTAATATGTGGTAGAGCTGGGCGTGGTGGCACACGCCTTTAATCCTAGCACTTGGGAGGCAGAGGCAGGCAGATCTTTGTGAGTTCAAGGCCAGCCTGGTCTACAGAGTGAATTCCAGGACAGCCGGGGCTACAGGGAGACCCTGTTTCAAAAAGACCAAAAAAAAAAAAATGTTTAAAAAGTAATATGTGGTTGTAGTTGTAAGTCAGGTGACAGGGACGTGAGTATGAAGGTCCAGCACCTCTCATTCCACTTCTGTTCCAGCTTCCAAGGCTGCTGCTAGCTGCTGGTTTTCTTTTTACATTATTATTATTATTATTATTATTATTATTATTATTTTTGAGACAGGGTCTCCTTGTAGCTCCAGTTATCCTGGAGCTATGTAGACCAGGCTGGCCTGGAACTCACAGAGATCCACCTGCCTCTGCCTTCCGAGTGCTGGGATTAAAGGCATGTGCCACCACACCTGGCTCTATTTTCTATTTTTTAATTTTTCATTTACTTTTTTATGTGTATGAGTATCTTGCCTGTTTGTATGTAAGTGCATGTATGTGCAATGCCTTTGGAGGTCAGAAGAGGACATCAGATCCCCTGGAACTGGAGTTAAGGATGGTTGTTAGCCACCATGTGAGTGCTGGGAACCAAACCTGAGACCCCCTGGAAGAACAGCCATTGCTCTCAACTACTGAGCCATCTCTCCAGCCCAGTTGGTACTATTTTAACATATCTTTTTGGGGCTGCTTATTGGCCATTATTTTATCTTGTGTGTGTAAGTGCATAAGTATGACAGGGTCTCACTATATAGACCTGGCTAGTGGCTTGGAACTTGCTGTGTAGACCTGGCTGGCCTCTATCTCTAGACCAGGCTGACCTTGATATCACAGAGGTCCACCTGCTTCTGTCTCGAAAGTGCTGGGATTAAAGGTGTGTGCCCTATGCCCACCCATTATTTAAATTTTTTGAGATGGGTTCTTGCTCTGTTGCTCAGGCAGGCCTTGAACAGGTAGAACTTCTTTCTGCATTGGTTGTCTTGTTAACTTTGTCAGAAATCAGTTGCCCTTAAACATTTGGTTTGTTTGTGTTTTCTTTGTTTTTGGTTTTTTTTTGGTCTTTTCGAGACAGGGTCTCCCTATAGTCCCAGCTGTCCTGGAACTCACTCTGTAGACCAGGCTGGCCTTGAACTCACAAAGATCCTCCTGTCTCTGCCTCCCAAGTGCTAGGATTAAAGGCATGCGCCACCATGCCCGGCTTGTTTTATTTTTTTTGAGACAGGGTCTCCCTGTATCTCTAGCTATCCTGGAACTCACTATGTAGATCAGGCTGTCCTTGATCTCATATAGATCCATCTGCCTGCCTCCTGAGTGCTAAGTTAAACGTGTATACCATCAAACCCAGTAAACAAGGTTTTATACTGGATTGAATTCTAGTGCCTTGATCTGTATTGTACTGTACCACAGTGTTGATTACTGTTAACACTGAGAAATAAGTTGTGATATTCTTTTTTGTTATTATTCATTTGTTTTGAGATGGTCTTGCTTTATAGACAGTGCTGCCCTCATGGTAGTCTTCCTTCAATAGCCCGAGTGTTGGGATTACAGGTGTGTGCACTACACCCAGCTGTTTTGGTGGTGGCAGCATTTTTTTTTTCTCTCTCAAACTTCGAATGTCATAATAGTGTCTAGCTTCATGGTGCTGGAGCGCCCTCTTCTGTTGCTTTCCTGCAGTATGTTCAAATTAAGTTTCATGATTTCTGAGATCTAGCTGTTTCTTACACTTTTAGGGTAGGGAGGATTATATTTATTAGCAGTTTGTGTGTAAGGGGGGTTGAGCATACATGTGCCATCACATGCTTGTGGAGCTCAGAGGACACCTTTGGGACTTGGTCCTTATCCTCTACCACATCTTATTTAAGACAGACCTGGACTTATTTCCACTGAGGTTCATAGGCTAGGGGACCTATGAGTGAGCCTCCAGGAATTCTCCACATGTGTGCAGTGTCTGTGGACATCAGAAGAGAGTGTCAGATTCCCTGAAACTGGAGTTGTAGATGGCTTTTAGCTGTGCTGTGGGTGCTGGGAACTAAACCCAGATCTTCTGTAAGAGTAGCTAGTGCTCTTAACTTCTGAGCCATTTCTTCAGCCCCTATTCAAGTGATTGTTGTTGTTGTTGTTGTTGTTGTTGTTTTGACACAGGATCTTTTATTATAGCCCAGGCTGGCCTCGAACTCGATCTTATTGTCTCATATTCCCAAGTACTGGGATTATAGCCATGTGCCACCATACTTGGCTCTTTAAGTGGTGTATTAAAATTGGGGATTTATACAAAATGTGTGAACTCTGGGGGGGGGGCGTGGAGAGTGGCAGTGGAGAAATGGGTATGAAGGCGATGAAGATTGATTGAAAAATCATGAATGAAATACATACAAGTTTCTATAAAAAGTTGGAGATTTATATCAGTTGATGAGCGTTATTACTGCTTTGTCTAGGCATTCTTGGACTTTTTTTTTTTTTTTTGTCTTTTTTGAAAGGGTTCCCCTGTAGCCCCAGCTGTCCTGTTTTTTTTTTTTTTTTTTTTCTTCCTTCCTTCCTTCCCACAAGATCCACCTGCCTCTGACCTCCCAAGTGCTAGGATTAAAGGCAGTGCCACCCACGCCCGCTTTTTTTTTTTTTTATTTTTTTTTTTTTTTTTTTTTAGTTTGTTGTTTTTTTTTCTTTTGGTTTTCACTTTTTTTGGTATTTTTGAACAAAGGGTCTCCCTTATAACCAGTTCTTCGGAGCTCATCTGACCTGCCAGCCTTGACACTCACAAGAGATCCACCTATCTCTGCTCCCAAGTGCTGTGGAATTGAAAGGCGTGCGCCACCAAGCCTAGGGCGTTCTTACTTTTTTTAAACATTTTTGTTATTTTTTATGTTGTGTATAATGTCGTCTGCATGTAGGTTTGTGCACCCATGTCATGCAAATGCCGCGAGGATCAGAAAAGAGGGGTTGGGATTCCCCTGAACTGGAGTTACAGACGGAGTTCTTAGCCTCCATGTGGGTGCTGGGGATCGAACCCAGGGTCCTCTGCAAGAGCAGTAGGCGCTCTTAACCACTAGCCAATCTCTCCAGCCCCCATTCTTGGACTTTTGATATTCATCAGCACTCAGGAGGCAGAGGCAGATGGATCTCTGTGAGAGTTAGGCCAGTCTAGAATGGTCCACTAGTGAGTTGGAGGTCACTGGGGCTACAGGGAAGCCTTGACTCAAAACAAAACAAAATCACAAAACCAAAAAATAGAGAAAAGAGTGCCGGGCGTGGTGGTGCACACCTATTTAATCCTAGCACTTGGAGGCAAGAGGCAGGCAGATCTTTGTGAGTTCAAGGCCAGCCTGGTCTCGGACAGTGAGTTCCAGGAAAGCTAGACGCTACACGGAGATCCCTGTCTCTAAAAGACCAAAAAAAAAAAAAAAAAAAAAAAAAGAGAGAGAGAGAGAAAGAAATAGCTTTAATGCAATGGGGGATGGAAGGGGTGGGGTGTGTCCTGTAGTCCCAGTGTTTCTGCATGTGGTTACGCTGTTACAGACTGTAGTTTTTCAGGAACTGAGCAGTTGTGGGCCACTTTTGATACTTTTCATCTTCCCTTTGTCTGCTTCTGTTTTCTCTCTCTCTCTCTCTCTCTCTCTCTCTGTCTCTCTCTCTCTCTCTCTCCATTCCGTGTTCATAAAAAAAAAATCCCTTAGAATGACAAGTAGGTGGTTTGAGGAATCCCTTCTGATGAGGAATGGGGATGTCTGTTCTTCCTGTAGGGGAGCCAGGGAGCGGGACAGAAAGTGATGCTTCTCCAGACTTCCACAGTCAGGAGAACGAGCCTGCTCCTGAGGACCCGGAGGACCTGGACGGCTCTGTGCAGGGAGTGAAGCCCCAGAAGGCTGCCTCTTCCACCTCCTCAGGCAGTCACCACAGCAGCCACAAAAAACGGAAGAATAAAAACCGGCACAGGTCAGTGGCAGGTACCCCATCCAATCCCAGAGCTCCAAGACCCCTGCTGGGGAGGGACTTAGCCAGAACAAAATGCTCAGGACTGTAGCAGAGCTGCATTGTGGGTGGGGGAAATTTTTAGGTGCAAGTACAATATGCTGGTATGTTGTGAGGGAGGATGGGGTGAAGCCCTGAAAGATTACTAGCACATCTTGATGTCCCTAGTGTGAAATGTGACTTCTTTAAAACTGCCCAGCATAGTGAACCTGGGATCATTTGAGAAGAGGAAGAGGGGGGAAAGAAAAATAAATGGGTGCTTGAAAAATGACCCTGGTCATTGGGAAGCTTCTGAGAGCTGAACAGACATGCCTTTTGCTCAGTGTGAGTTTGTTTCTTTGATTCCTTACGGCTTTTCTATTTTTTAGTTCTCTGCAGCATGCTGCCTTCAGATACGGGGACACACTGTAAAGCCCCTTCATAGGAACTCCTACGTAGGAACCATCTGCACACGGTTATTTTGCAGATGGGAATGACATCAGTGGACAGAGAGGTCAGATGTCTGAAAGGGGATTTTAGCATTCACTCTGCCAGGAGTTTGTATGACACTGGACCGTTCATGACACTGGGCTGTTACCTCAGATAACCAGAACTTCACAACTTCTTCCAAAGAGGGTGGTACACTCTAAAGAGTACCACTGAAGCCAACAAATTTTGTGGTCAAAGGGGTGTCTAGGCCTGGGGAGGGGGCTCCCTGTCTTCTGGTTGGCTGATAGATTGTATTGCCTGTGGGGTATCCCTTCCTGCACCCAAGGTGTTGTACTCTCTGACCTTCACAAACCTGGCACTGGAGGGAATTTGGAATTAAATTTAACTCATTTGAACCTCTTTGGCATCAGCTGATTCTTTTTAAAAATTTCTTATCTTTTTTTGTTGCACAATTAGTATTTCCTCCAAATAAATAATGATGATGAATGACTGCTGCTTAATATTTTTCAGCAAACCAAAAATTACCTTGCTAATTTCAAAACTATAGTAAGAAATAAGAAAAGTTGCCCACCTCTCCTAATTGTTATTGGAACATTGTGATGGGTTTGGGGTTAGCTTATCACAAACAGCAGAGAACCTTTTTTTTTTGGGGGGGGGTCTTTTTGACATAGGGTTTCCCTGTAGCACCAGCTGGCCTGGAACTCACAGAGATCCACCTGCCTCTGCCTCCTGAGTGCTGGGATTAAAGGCATGGGCCTCCCACCACACCTGGTGAGAACCATATTCTTTAAAAAAAAAAAAATTTTATTTTTTTTATTTTTACTTTATATATATGAGTATATTTGCCTACATGTATGTAAGTGTGTCCCTGCCCACAGAGGTCAGAAGAGGGCATCAGATCCCCTGCAACTGGAGTTATGGATGATTGTTAGCCACCATGTGGGTGCTGGGATTTGAAGCTCCAAGAGTGACAGTGCTCTTAACTACTGAGCAGCTCCTGAAGAACCATACTCTTAAAAAGTATATTGTGAGCTGAGGAGATAGTTTAGGTGGTAAAGTTCAGATCTCAGTGCTGTGGTATGTATCTGTAACCCGAGCGCTCGGGAGACGCAGACAGGACAGTCTGGGAGCTTGCTGACCAGCCAGTCTGGTAGAAAGGGCGAGACCCTCTCTCAAAACAAAGGTGAAGAATAAGAGAGGAAGACACCCAAGGACAACCTCTGTCCTCCACCTGCATACATGTGTATATACCATAAACATGTATATACCACACACACACACACACACACACACACACACACACAAATTAGTAAAATAATACTTTCTTCTGTGTTGCTTTTATTGTTTGCTTTGTCATCGTTTGAAAGTAACAATTATTCTTTTCCTATTTCAGAGTATCTGGAATAGGGAGAAAATTCCTTGAAAGTACCTGGGACTTTGTATTCCTCATCAGTGTTCTCTAGATAGCTGTTTGTTCCAACTAATGCCTCATTTTCACTAATGATATGATCAGCTGGTGACTGATCAAAGGGAATTAGAGGCATAAAAATCCAAATTTCTTGCTTTCTATTAAATTTCCATGGGAATAGTACTAGTTCCTTAATATTTTCTTTCCTGGTCCCCTTCTAGAAGTATACCCGACTTTATAAAGATGGTGGTTGGGCCGGGTGTGGTGGTGCTTGCCTTTAATCCTAGCACTTGGGAGGCAGAGGCAGGCGAATCTTTGTGAGTTCAAGGCCAGCCTGGTCTACAGAGAGAGTTCCAGGACAGCTGGGGCTACAGGGAGATCCTGTCTCGAAAAGACCAAAAAATAAAAATAAAGATGGTGGCTGGAACTGCTCTCTTATAAGCAGTGTCCTGTTCAGGAAGAGGACATTGGTTTTTATCTTCAGATTTTATATGTGGCTCATCTGCCCTAAGGGAGGTGAGTGGTCCTGTTTTCTTCGGTTAGGATCCTGAGTGACATGCAGTGGGCCAAGGTTGTTGGAGGCTTACCATCTTTAATGCACTCAAGGCCAGGGGTGGAGCATGGTCTGGACAGGCTGGTGAGTTGTCACTAAGAGCAGTGCGTCCTGCTCCAGTGTGTGGTGGCCATGTAGTTGAGACAGTGAGTGCATCGAGGAAGCTCTCAGCAAATGTCTGAGACATAAGTACCATAAATGTACCAGACATAAGTGGGGAAGCAGGGGAAGTAGTGTGAATTTACCTCTTGTGCAGTATAAATATTTATCACAGGACCTCCCTCCTGCCTATAGGGGATTGAACCTGAGCCTCATGTATGCATTATATAATTTTGGGGGTGTTCAAGAATGATCAACTTGGGGCTGCAGAGATAGCTCAGTGGTTAAGAGCACTGTTTGCCCTTCCAGAGGACCCAGGTTTGATTCCCAGCACCCACATGGTGGCAGACCATCTGTTCACAGCAGTTCCAGGGGGTCTGACACCGTCTTCCTGGCCTCTGAGCATTGGACAAACAGGTGCACTTGCATACACCCAAGCAAAAGTCTCATACACATAAAAATAAATTTAAAAAAGTCAACTTTTTGAATTCTTGTATTTTATATATCTAAACAATATTTAAGTCTCATGATCTTTAAAGAAAAAAAAAAATAGGGGCTGGAGAGATGGCCTAGCGGTTAAGAGCACCAGCTGCTCTTGCAGAGGACCCGGGTTCAATCCCCAGCACCCACATGGCGGCTGAGAACCGTCTGTAACTCCAGATCCAGGGGAATCCGATGCTCTCTTCTGACCTCCGCAGCATTGCACAACACGGGTGCACAAACCTACATGCAGACAGTACATTCATACACAGAAAAAAAGAAAAAAAAAATGGCTGGAGAGATGGCTGCCCTTTCAGAAGACCCAGGTTCAGTTCCCAGCACTCATATGATGGCTAGCAACCATCCCTAACTCCAGTTCCAGGGGATCTGATGCCCTTCTTTGACCTCCTCATGCATTACACTCATACACTTAAAAATAACACATAATAATTAATAAAAAAAGAAAAAAACTTAAATAATAGTTACTCTGATAGGGATTGTTTTGTTTTTGAAATAGGGTCTTACTTTGTAGTCTCAGCTAACCTGGAACTCACAGTGTAGACCAGGGTTGGCCTAGGACTCACAGAGATTCTTCTGCCTGGGATTAAATGCTGGCCCCGCCCCTTTTTTAGTTCAGTTTTTAAAAACCGTTGTTTGTTTTTGAGACAGGGTCTCATTATTTAGCCCAGGCTGCCCTCAAACTCCTTTCTGCTTTACTCTCAAGTGCTGAGATTATCTGGTGTGTGCCGCCATCCTGCCACCAAAGCCAAATTTGCTATGTAGGTGCACTCTTACTTATTCCCAGTGCTAGGGATTGGAGGCAGGACATGTGCTCTGCCACTGAGCTACACAGCTCATACAGTTCATTCTAATTTGTGAACAAAGTTGAATCAATTTGAAAGGTAAACATTAAAAAAAAAATCTATTCGTATACTAGTGTTTGGGCTTGGAAATGTCCTAAACAAAGCTGTTGCATAAGCGGTATTAAGTTGAGCTTTCTTCCATTTGACTCTCAAACATTTTCTAGTAGGAAAATAGCCATTGAGTATTGTTTGACTGCCTGTCTACAGTCTAAAGGGTGTCTGAACCAGTAAGGGTCTGGGGGCGTTCTCAAGGCTAATGTTTGTTCTGGGGCACTGTCCAGACCATGGCCTACCGGTGAAAGCAGTGCACAGTGGCCTCTACTGCATGTGCTCTCCAGATCCTGGGGATTTAGTGTGCATGAATCCCAGCAGCCTTTGTTTTGATGAGGGGCTCTGCAGAGTTGGATATTTGTAGTTGCTGTGTTGATGTAAACAGCTGCCTTGCTGGGAAGGTGTCACATGTCTGTATTCCCAGAATTTGGAAGATGAAGCAGGAGGATGGCAAGTTCCAGGCCAGTCTGGGCTACATAGTGAGTCTCCCATCTCGTTAAAAACAAATAACAGTCATCTGCCAACCCTGATTTAGGAGGCAAAATTGGAACAAGACTGTCACTGAAGTGCATTGATTCAGACTCAGTTCGAGGAGGAATTCTGCAAGAGGAGGAATGGGGGTTTTCTGGACATGTTTAGAACATGAACTTGAAGAAAACGTTGCAAAATGTTTTAGAATTTTTAAAGTGCAAAGTTTCTGTTATCTTTAATTTGAATGAAAGTATGTTATGTGGAGTTGTAAGCACCTTTCATTGTCTGACTAAACCTTCCTCTTTGTTTCTTCTAATGCCCTAATTCTATTTTTCAGTACAAATATCTTAAATGTTCTAACACTGAATCTGACAGCTGTTACAAAGGCTCTAGGTGTCGGTAGTGGCTAATGAAATAACTTTTCCTTTCGCAGTCTACTCTTCTGCTCTGGAATCTGCTGAGGAAGGGGCATCTCCCCACCTCAGTCTTTGGTGCTTTGATGTTTGAAATCTTATGGCTTAAGATTCTTAAAACTGACTTTTGTCTACAAATCTGGCTAGGATGGCTAATCGACTAATTTATTCAATTAGTGTATTAATTTCTATTGCTTTCTTCCTTTCCAATGCTGCCCCTCAGCCCGTCTGCCATGTTTGATTATGACTTTGAGTAAGTTTGATTTGAATTAGTGTCTGTGCTGTGTTGTTTAGTGTGTAGACACCGGTATGCCTTTTTGAGACCTTTCTAACCCATAGTTTATCTGTTTAATTGTAGGTATGTATATTAGGTTAGGCTGGGAAGTTTTTTTTAAAAACAGAAAAACGTGATGGAGGTAACATTTTATTTAATAACTTAAGCAAAATTAAGTACACTTCACTTTTATGCATTTTGATTTTCTTTTTAAATAGATAACCTTGTACTTTTAATTCGTATTTAAATTGATTTTCTGGCTTTGCTTCATAAGGAGATTAATAGTTCAAGATTTTGATATTTTGCTCTGGAAAGATTTAAAAATTGAAATTCGTGTAATTTCTTTTGTGTTTCATATCTGGAAATACAAGCTCTTGGTTTCTTTCCTATTGTTAATCACCACATGTCTCAGTAATTTTCAATAATGTAGTTATAAAGCTAATACATTAACATAGAGCATGCCCTCTTAATCCAATTTCTTTAACTTTGGAACAGTTTTTGAAAATGATGTGGCTTTTGTAACTGCTGTATATCTTTTTGAGTTACCCAGTTTGCCTTATGGCAAAAGTGTCTGCCTGTATTTTTAATACTTGCTTAATATCTGAGTAAACAATTGAATCATGATATAGTCTAATGAAGAGTGTGGATTTTACTTAACCAAATAGCCTTTGTTATAGCTTGTGCCCTATGCAGTAGCTGCTGGTTACACCCTGTTTCTGTATGTTAAAACACAAATATCTTTTATTTTCCTACCACAGGATTGATCTGAAGTTAAACAAAAAGCCCCGAGCTGTAAGTATCAGCCAGGTGACTCAGGAAGACTGGCAAAATTTTATCTAAGGAAAAAAAATTTTTTTTGTTGTTACTGGGGATCAAACCTAGGGTCTGCTCCATGCTAGACAAGGGTGAGCCATGTCACATCCCAGCCTAAAGTCTTGCAAGCTTGTAGATGATTAGAGAAGTGTTGTCCTCACATCTGAGTGTTTGTAGTCTGGAGTCATGCTCTGGTCTTTAGAGTCTGGGAGGTCCACTTGGATGCTTCAACTTTCAGGTGACTTTTCACTTAATTTTTTTTTTTTTTTTTTTTTTTTTTGAGACAGGGTCTCCCTTTAGTCCCAGCTGACCTGGAGTTTGCTCTGTAGACCAGGCTGGCTGTGAACTCACAGAGATCCGCCTGCCTCTGCCTCCCGAGTGCTGGGATTAAGGTCGTGTGCCACCACGCCTGTCTTAAAAAATTTTTTTTAGAGCCTGGTTAGTCCCAGGTTTCCAGGCAAAGGCAGGTGGATCTCTATAAGTTCAGGGCCAGCCAGGACTACATAATGAGACCCTATCTCAAAAAACAAACCAAAAACACTAGAAACCAAACACAATTTTTATTGAGAATGAGTCACATAATTTTGTCAAAGACTTTTCTTTAAATAATTAATGATAAATTAGCTGTTGTTTTGATCGTGGGGTAGTGAGCAGAATTGATACTTCCATTGATGTTTCTTGTGGCCTTGGAATTTTTATGTGTGAAGTGTGATGTCTTTATATCAGAAGTAGTTTTAGCCACAGAGCTATCCCCTAGCACAGCTTTCCATGAGGTTTTAAAACATTTATTATACAGGGTTGCAGATGGCCATTTTCAGTTGAGTATATGGTGTTCTTTGTGCATATTCCCCTCCCAAGTTTTTTGTTGTTGTTATTTTTTTGTTTGTTTTTGACTTAGGGTCAAACCAGCATCCTGCTGTGAATAAGCTGCAACTTTTTTCTTTCTTTCTTCTCAGGACTATTAGAAGACTCATTAGCAGAAGCTTCAGGCTGTGGAGCCCTGCTTCCCCTCTGACCTCACAGAGACAATGTCCCTCACCTGACTGTGTGGCCATCCGCCTCTGCCCTCCCAGACCCAGTGCCTGTGACTGAGTAGTAGTTTGTCCTAATTGTAGTGACGTGTCCTTTCTGCTGGTCCTTTGCTGTTGTCATTGTCAAATAGCAGAACTTCGGGAAGACCCGTCTTCAGTCCCAGCCCCTACGGGTAGCTAGCTATACATTTCTCCTTCTTAGAATGAATGTTCCCTCCCAAACTGGCTGGCACCAGCTCCATCTGTGACACCCCTCCCCCACCATTGAGACATGCACATCTCTGGTTTTGTTTTATGCTGAAAGTAGGACCCAAGTCCCATTGCAGATGGAGGCTGGAAATATCTACCGTTCTCTTGTTTTGTTTTGTGTTGTATTGTTTTTCTACTGTTGTTTTTATCATCTAATTTTCTTTTGGGACATTTTGTGATGCCTTCGTGTAGCTCATAGCTTCCTGATGACACATCTGGCCGTCTGTCTTAAGCCGTTGTCACATTCGTAACTGAAACTAAAGTGGCTTTCTGGAAGTGAAATGGGCCCTTGGTTCTTTGGCTTTTTGGTTTCTGACATGGGTAGTAAGTCCTGTTTGTTTGACATCTGCCTACCTTAAGGAAGCTGTTTCAGTTTGAGGAGCAGGAAAGATCCAAAACATACATTTAAACCATCCTCTTAAGAGACTCTTCATTCTGCTGTGGAAATGGAATTCCCAGGCTTTGACATCTCACAATTTCCTCCTCAACCTGAGATTGTCTTTCCTGTGTTTTATTCACTCATATCATGCCTGATGGGGATTTTTTTCAGTCTTTTCTCCTTTTGCTGATAGTCACCTTGTTAAATATTGCTCTGAAAATCATCAAGACAATGGTAAAGCTCAGAATTATGGGAAGTCGGGTGCTGCTTCCTCACAGTGGGTGCAGGGCTGGCTCATGACCTCACCTCTCTGCAGTGCAGTGCAGTGCCGTGGCTGCACATTGCGGTTGCCTGGGAAGCCCAACTCAGTGCTGTCCTGGGACCCCACTCCAAGACCCTAGGGTGTTTTCCATGTTGGGGTTCTCATTAGGAAGCTATTTAAGGCTACTAGAGACCAAGCTGCATGCTGTGGGTCAGGCTGGGCTTACGATTTGGGGTCTTGAACATCACAGTGTGAGGCCTGGCCCTTTACAGGAGACATGGACCCATTGTGGTCATACTGCTGGGCTGAACATTGGCATCTTATCAAAACCTCATCCCATGTGCATAGAAAAGGATAACGGCCAGTGTTAAGACGTTCCCCTTGCTCTCAAATGACTCTCATTTTCCTGTCTTCGGTGATTTCACTGTCTTCAGCCATGTCTCACAGCAGAGCCCCCATGTCAGGGTTCTTGGAGAAGCAATTTATATTTAGATTGTTCTTGAAAACAAAAACCCTAGAATCATTCTAGGCCCTTTGTTGATAGTTTATCTCCTTTTCCTTCACTCCAAGGGAAGCACACAGCAGTCTTTAGATGTTCGGACCCATGTGGTTTGCCACGTGATAAAGATTCAACTGTACTGCTTGTTAAAAGGTGTATCATTTAATTAAATATTTATTTATTGCAGTGCAGGAAGTTGAATCCAGGGCCTTGCTTCTACTAGGCAAGTGCTCTACCACTGAGCTATCCCTCCCAGTCACTAAAGGTGTATTATTTAACAGCATGTTTGTATATATGACTCTCTGTGTGTATATAGAAAATCATGGCTAGGTAGGCTATTTGCTTTATACATTTTTTTTTGTTGTTCATAAGGTTTCATCATTGATTAGAGGGTCTCTCTATTTTCCTGTAAGTTGGCCAGTGATCATTGAGTTCAGAGATATTACTTGCTTTTCCTACATCAGAATGGTTTAGAACAAGGCAGCAAGAAGAGTAGGGATGTGACTCAATTGGTAGAATGCTTGCCTGCAGGGCACAACGTCTTGGGATTTATCTTCAGTACCATATAAATCTGAGTGTGGTGGTCTGTGCCTTTAATCCCAGTACTTAGGAGATAATGGCAGAAAGATTAGAAGTCAAGATCATCCCCGCTACCCAAGGAGTCTGATGCATGAAACCTTGTCTAAAGAAAAAAAAAAAAAAGAAAAGTTGGGAGTGGAGTGGGGCTGGAGAGATGGCTCAGTGGTTAAGAGCACTGGTTGCTCTTGGAGATCTCCTAACTCCAGTTCCAGGGGATCCAATGCCCTCTTCTGGCCTCTGTGGGCATTGCACATATGTGATAACACATGCAGATGGAACATTTATACACATAAAATAAAAAATAAAAAAGAGCACTGCCAGGCGTGGTGGCACACGCCTGTAATCCCAGCACTTGGGAGGCAGAGGCAGGCGGATATCTTTGAGTTCAAGGCCAAGCTGGTCTATGTAGTGAGCTCCAGGCCACTGGGACTAAAGGGAGACCCTGTCTGAAAAAGACAAA
This sequence comes from Rhizomys pruinosus, assembly GCA_009823505.1. NCBI lineage: Eukaryota > Metazoa > Chordata > Mammalia > Rodentia > Spalacidae > Rhizomys > Rhizomys pruinosus. The sequence continues at coordinate 87,365 of VZQC01006609.1, forward strand.
AAAAACAAACCCCAAAACAAAAACCCACTAAGGATTTCTGCCTATCATGTACTTTGTTTAGCAACTAAGTATTTTTTAACTTTGAGATGAAGATGAGGCAAGTTATCAATGGAAAGAACAAACATGTTTACAGGAAAGTACATCAGTCTCAGTGGCTAATATTGGTGGAGAGAGTTCTCCATCTCAGCCCACCAGCAGTGTCTAAACTGAAGTGGCCATCAAGACCCCTGGGAAGGTGCCTCTGCGCCTGCACTGCAGCACACTCTGCAGTGTGTTGTGTGGGAACAGAAAGAAAAACTTGAAGAAGCTGACTCCTACGTCAGGTGTGGTGGAATCACATGCCTGTGATTCTAGCACTTGGGAAGTGGAGGTAAGGAGGAGTTCAGGGCCACCCTGTGTTTCATGAAATCTTATTGGAGAAGAAAAAGCTGATTTCTGGATCTTTCTCTCCTTTTCTCCTAATCCAGAAGAACAGAATGGGCACCAAGGATGGCACACTTGCCACTGGGTCCACGAGTTTCTCTGCTTACCCTTCTCTGATATGGTTGCCCTTTGCTCCTTGGTAGTTCTTGGTAGTTACTTACATGACTTAAATTAGCCTAGGCCTTTTTGTCATAACATTTTTGTTGTCTCCTTGGAGGACAGTGCTAGCACAAATCTTCATGGCACTGTCAAGTGTGCTCTTCCAAGAACTGAGGACTGAGTTCATTTTGTTTAAAGTCAAGATGTTCTAAACGATGTTGAAGTGTGCATGGAGAAGGTGGGAAGCAACATCCGCCAAGAGTAGAAGACCTGAAGCCATCTGGGCCTGGAGAAGAGACTGCTGGAAGCTTGGGAACTGGGACGAGGCCCACGTGGGCTGAGAGCAAGGACTTCAGAACTGCCCTGCTGCTACAGGGCCTCAGAGCACTGTGAGGAATGGATGTGTCTTGCTCAGGTTTATACATTTCCTTGTATTGTTTGCTTTGAAGAAAATCCTTTGTTCTGAAAGAGTAGGAAGCAGGTAGCAGTGGGATCATCTTTACCTCTAAACTTGAGCCTTTGGTGCTGGGTCTTATAAGGACTCTCGAGAGAGAAAGAGAGGAAAAAAAAGTGCTAAATAGCCTGCACTAGCAAGTAGTTTGTGTGTTGCTTGCATCTATTCTGACTTTCCTGTCCCTCAACCTTGTTCCAAATTACTGAGGCTGAGGCATTTTTACACTTAGAAATTCCCATTGGAAGCCCTGGCTCTGTGTTGGGGCCGGAGAAAGTGGAAGACCGAGTGCATGTGCTCCGAGTGCATCTCCATCAGCACGAGTAGTAAACATGGGTCTTGAACAGTGCTTAGGAAGGCGGTATGTGGGAAGTACAGTGTAGAGGAGGGTTGGAGCTCCCATCGCTGTGTCTGGGTCCTCAGCGGTCAGCCTCAGGACCCGAAGCACAACTTCCACTTTGAAGCACTGCTTTGTGGAGTCAATTGTCCCTGTGGGTCTGACAGGAGGGAGGTCTGGTGATGTGCTGGTCTTCCCCATGTTTCCAATGGAGAGGAAGAGGCTGCGGATGGCTTGGGGTGTGGAAGGGAAAGATCAGTCTTTAATATGTTTTTACTTTTGGGCTCAGCTTTGTGTAGTTCTTCACTTTGAATGTGTTGTGTAATACACCTAAATACTAGTTCATGAGTGCGTGTAGATAATTTATAAATAAATATTAGGTTGAACCATAAGAAGTTGCTGATACTCAAGTTGTTTTGATCTATGATAATGGCAGTCGCCATGCTTTAATATGGATGTGTTAGAGGTATGTATGCTTCAAGTTTTTATTATTCATGTACAAGAATAAACTTCTAAGACCCCTGGCCAATCCTCTCCCCGGCTCTTACCCCCTGATAATTTCTGTATCCCAGGAGGGAGGGGGGGTTGTTGAAATACAGAATTTGAATGCAGGTCTCAGTCTGGTGAGGCTGCTATGAAGAACTTTCCTACAGTTCTAGAGGAGAAAACCTAAGTTCAGCAGATTCCTGTGTGGGGAATGCCCAGTTCTTGGTTCCCAGAGGGCCTTTTCTGCCTCCTTCAGTAGTGCTAAAACAGAAGCAGGTTCGCTCAGGCCTCTTTCATAAGGCCCTTTTCATTTGGTCTTCTTAAGACAGGGTCTCCCCTGTAGCCCCAACTGTCCATGTAGAACAGGTCGACCTTGAACTCAGAGATCTACCTTCCTCTGCTGGGATTAAAGGCATGCACCACCATGCCGGGCCATAAGGCACTTCATAGTCCAACTTCAGACAGCTGCCCTCATGAATTCATCGCTTTTAGATTTTCCCACCTGATACTGTCGTCCTGGGGATTAGAATTATAACAGGATTTTGGACGAACACAAATACCCTGGCCATAACAATGTGCAAGTAGCACCCAATCACATGCCCTTAGAGTGCTTTCAGTGGGAAGTCTGGTCCCCAGCCACCTGCCCTCCGGAGGGAACTGAGTGTCCTGTGTGCTGTAGGAGCTTAGAAAGGAGTCTGTTGGAAGAATGCAGAGTGCTACCACTGCTCTACCCTGGCTTTTTTCATCTCACAGAGTCATGCTGCGGGGGTGTGTGAGATGGCTCAGCAAGTAAACACCACCAAGCCTGATGATCTGGCTTTGATTCCCCAGGACCCACATGGTAGAAGAAAACTGACTCCAAGTTGTCCTCTGACCTCCACTTGCACAAGCTGTAGTGTGCATGCCTCGTTTGTGTGTGTGTGTGTGTGTGTGTATGTATGTATGAACACAGTGAATGTAAAGAAAAAAAGCTAGGTGTGGGTGGTATACCCTGCTAGGAGGTGGGAGGCTGAGGCAGGAGGGTGTTCAGGGGGCCAGCCTGGGTTATACACATCCTGTCTCAGAAGGTACACCCTCCCAAATATTCCACCCATGTAGCTGCCTCATTTTTACCGACTCTTCCATGGAGTTTTTACTGATGGTGTTGATCTTTCCCATCGCTTGCTGTTGCAGGCACTCCAATAGTGAATGCTCTTCCATTGTTTTACGGATGTGGGCTCATGATAGATCTGCAGTAGTGGGTTGCTGAGTGTAAAGGTATGTGCTTAGATAGCCTGGAGCGTTAGGGCCTCCCATGTTGGCACTAGCCACAGGATTCTGCCTGTTTGTCCTGACTCCGTGCCAAAATGACAGGGCTAAAAGAATGGCTACTTGTAGTGGTTTTATTAAGTATATATAATTTTTTTTTCTCCTTTCCTAATTATACCTGCAGTTCCCATGTGTGTGTTTATTGCTGGGGCTTGAGCCCAGGGGCTTGGCACATGGTGAGCAAATACCATACCACTGAGCTACGCCTCCTGCCCAAGAATTTTTCTTGGATGACTCATTGCCTGGAATGGTTGGAACTTTCTGAAGCTGCAAATGGCATTGAAAACTCCATGCTTAAACAAGAAGCCTAGTACAGTGGTGCACACCTGTAATCTGAGTGCTCTAGAAGCTGAGGCAGGAGGATTGTAAGTTTGAGGCTGGCCTGCACTACGTATTGAGACCCCGTGGAAAAACAGACAAAAAAACTCCCTGTCTCCAGTGTTTTGCTTTGCTGTTCCTCCAGACAGTCTTGTCTCCACAGCCTCTTTTACTAACTAGGCTGTTCATGCAGCCACTAACTAGGCAGGCACAGGCCCTTCCCCGCAGGCAGGGTAGTACCAGGAGATGCCAGCAGGCGGCACCAGGGTGCCACCTATCTTTAGCCTCTTTGGAGACCAGCCGGAGGAGTTGGCCTTCAGTTCCCAGTGGCCTGACCTCAGCAGCTTGCCAGGTGCATTGTGGGCTGCAGTGCCTCCCACCTAGTCTCCTTGCCATTTCCTAAGTTGGTGAGCAGTTTACCATCACTGTCAGCTGCCTTGAGAACAGCTTCAAGAGGCCACACCCAGGTGACTCCCCCTCCGGGAACTGGTGGAAAGGATTGACATGCCATCGCCCGGGATGGCTTGAGTTTCCTTAATTGCAGGGCCCTACTTCCTGCCTCTTTCAGCCAAATCTCCCACACCCTTCCTGTGAACTAGGAGGTCCCCCAGAACAGGGACACTCTACCTCTGTTCCACCCAGTCTGTCATGGGCCAACCACAGAAGATGAACCAGGGGCTGGAGGAGCGTGGAGCAATGGTGCCAGGGTCCTTCCGTCAGAGCTTAGCCAGTGGCCCCCTCCCCAACTGCTGTGCCTAGCACCTCCCTTGGAACCTTTTTGTGCGAGTTTTATCTGGGGGAGGGAAGGCAGAGGAGGAAGTGGGAAGTGAAGCTGCAGAGATGGGTGCTGGCCTAGGCCCAGCCTCTGCCTGCTCTGTCCCCTGAAGGACGCTAGCAGTTTGGGGCTTTAGCAGCTTGGGGCAGGCCTTACCCAGTGGCTCTTCTGCTTTTAGTTTGGTGCCCAGATCTTCAAGGACTTCTGGAGATCTCCCTGAAGGATTCTGCCATGGATGGGGTGGGCATGACATACAGAGCAGGGGTACTTTATCCTAGTGTGGTTGGCTCAGCCTGGCAGGGAGAGCTGAGGTTTCCTGGCTCAGGCTGCAGGCAGGTGGTAGCCATCCTGGCATCGGGGCAGGCTGGGCCCAGGAGGGTTAACACTTGCTAGGCAGAACATGCAGAAAGACTCAGGGTTCAAGGCTGCTGGTCCCAGTAGGAGGGCTGGGTGGGAAGCCCCAGCTCCCCAGGATCATTTCCCAACACGGGATTTGCATATACACCAGTTTCCCCAGCAGCCTGTTGGCTCCAGGAACCAGGAAAAGCAGGAGGAAGAGCAGCTGGGGCAGCTACTTGGAATTTGACCCCTGCAGCAGTGCTGGTGGGTTGAGCTCTGGTCTCCGTAGTCTGTCCAGCACTCTCCTTTGAAGCTCACAGGATCACTGCAGACCAGGCAGCCGAGGCCCTGGAGGGGAGGGGGGTAAGTTGCCCAGGGCTGCCCTGCTAATAAGTGGGGCTTCCACTGTCTCTACCTGTCACACAAGCTCTGGTATCCTCTTATCAAATCCTATGTTCCTTCCATAGGTGGGAGGCTGAGTCCTGTGAGTCAGTGCCACCTGTCTAAGCTTTAGTGGGCCAGGGGACACAGGGTGGTGACAACTTCGGAGTTAAAGCCAGAGTCACTGATAAGAAACAGCCTTGGCATGGGGCCTAGCTGCCTGAGTAGCTCTGCCCGGAAGCTAGATTGAGAAAGAGGCCTGGAGGTTAGGCTCTGTACCCGGCTGGCCAGCCCCGCAGAGCTGAGCTGACAGGAAACATCAGATGCCAGGGTTGACATTAGAGGGCCTGAGCTAACCTTCCCTCCCCCAGGGCCCAGCCCTAGCTGGCACTAGCCGCGCCGATCTGTAGGCCTTGCTGGTGCCTGCCAGTGAATAAAGCAGGCCCAGGCCCTGCTCCTGACAGCCACAGCCAGCTGGCAGCAGCTCCACTTCCCACCTGCCTGCGGGATCACCCCATTTCCCACACATCCACAAAAGGACGACCAGAAAGTGACTTGAGCTCTGGCCAAGAGAACGGGAGAGCTCCCTGTCTGTCCTTCCAGAGGACCCCTGAGCCTTGTGGCCCCCACGCTCCCCTGTGTTGCACAGACACAGGTTCCTACTCTAGAGCAGATGGGTGGATGGTTATTGTGATTACCTCCCTGGAAAGGTAACCCCACCTCCTCCCATCCCTGCAGGGGCCTGAGTCACTGCAGACTGGTGTTGGGACCTTCCTTTCTTCAGGTTTGGGGGTCAGGGTCTCACTACTAGTCCTGACCTAGGTTGCCCTCCTCCATGGGACCATGGACAAGGCACTCAGTATTGCTAAGAAGCTGATAATGAATTTGATGATCTGGTATTTTAGCTTCCTGTCCCATTAAAGATAAACAGAAGCCCATAAATAGCCTTTTAACCTAGCAAGGGTGGGGTGTTTTTGATGTGTGTTTTCTTTTGAGATAGGGTCTCATTTAGGCCAAGTTGGCCTTGAGCTTGGTATGTAGCCAAAGATGACCTTGAACTTTTGGTCCTCCTCCCTCCTCCTCCCAAGTGCTGGGACGTGCCATGCACTGGGTATTGAACTTAGTTCGTTCTCCAGTGCCATGGAATATTTTGGTTGTGACATATACATAAGGCACTGCTGTTTCCTTATGCAAACCTGAGGCTGGAAGCTGCAAGCTCAGGACGCCTTGAAGAACGGTTTGTGGAGGAAGCCCTCAAGCCCATGCTACCAGGGCTACTTCCATGGTGCCTCCCAATCCCTGCCTCAAGCTTCCAAAGGATGTTCATGGGTAAAGAGTGGGAGCAGAGCTGGTGGCCAAGGTCACTGGGGCAACATCTCCTTCCACAGCCGCACGCTGTGTGCTGTAAACTGTGTATGTTCTTAATTTGTCCATTAAGTACAAATCAGACGAGATGTTCAAAGGTAGGATTATTAAAGTTGTAATTTTCTCATTTTCCCTGGCTGATAGTATTTGGGAATTGTGTGATAGTCTAGCTTTTCATTTAAAATATTTAACATTCATGCTCATTTGGGGGGAGGGAGGGAGGGAGGGAGGGAGGGAGGGAGGGAGGGAGGGAGGGAGGACGGAGGAAGGAAGGATCCTGCCTGGGCTTGACTAGGACTGATGAGCAGTTTGACATGGCAGATGGGGGCAGTTGTGTGAAGCCGCCCACGGAAGTAACACTTGAGGAAGTCTCTTAATGTGCAATTCCTGTGTGGCAGGAGACAGGTCACACACCCGGCATGTATCATCTCACGGAGTCCTCAATGACAATCCTGTAAGGTAGCTGCCATTCCCATTCCACAGATGAGGAAATTGAGGCCCGGCAAGGGACAGTCCCCTGTCCTAGATGGCAGAGTCAGTGGCTGGGTCCCCTGGCATTGCCCCCCCAAGCTGCTGGCCCTCCATCCTGCTGTGCAGCCCTGGATCTAGGACACAGCAGTACCTGGGAGGAAGGACTCCCCAACACCCACCCCACTCAGATCCCCCAAGAACACATCATCTCGATCGGGTTACTTCCCCATTTCCTACCCTCAGTTCTCATCAGCACAGAAAAAAGGAGAACAACTCCGTCCTGCTACCACCCTTGTCTCGTGCCACCGTCTCCAGCCCAAGTCACAGGGCTCCAGGCTTTTCCCCCTTCTGTTTCCTGTACCTGCCACCTGCTATGTGCCCACCTAGCCTCCTACCTAGGTTCAGCCCCAAGGGACCAAACAGTCCAGGAAACCTTATTCCTGAGAGGGCCAGGGGGAAGAACAGAGTGGCTCCCATCACCAATTCCAGCTCTACCCGTTAAGGCCACCAAAGACAACGACCTTATTCTCACAAGATCCTTTATTTTTGTCTTTCCACTTAAAATATTTAAAATCCATATCTGTACACAGAATACATGTGTCCCCCCACCTGTGGGGAAGGGGGAGGAACAGACGGTGAGGACAGAGGACCCTGAAGTCCTGGTGGGGTGAGGGGGTAGGTGGACAGAGTGGGCAGAGGTGGGTTATAAGAAGCATCTTGCTTACTAACATGAAGCCTCATGCCCTATGACCAGGGATGAGGCCACATTGGCTTGAGGGGGGGGCCTCGGAGGGCAGGCACATGGTGCCCAACTAGCCGGTGGTGCCGGCATCTCAGGGACAGGGCGGAGGTGGGGTCTGGCTCAGGCCTCTGTTACCCCAAGTCTCCCTCCCTGCCCTCTGAGAGAAAAAAGGGTTTGGGCATCAGCCACGGACCGACGGCCTGACCGGCAGCGTCTCCTTAAATGACAGAGATACAATGTGTATCAACAGGTTGATCGCTTCTGACCCATGCAGGACGGTGAAAGGTACCGCAGGGCCAGAACCAATCCTATGGTGTCTTTGTCTTGAGGGTTCCCTGGCCTGCTCCACTCCTCCCTCTGTCCAGCGTCCAGGGTGAGTGGGGGCTGGGGACATCCTGAGTACAGCCTGACAGCCCCCTGGGTCACCTGCTGGCTTACTCACTGGGGTGCTGGGACTTGTAGGATAGGATTTCTGCGGCCAGCTTCTGGGGGTCAAGGAGCTGTGGGAAGCGGGCCATCACAGCTTCTACCAGGTGCGGGGGGAAGACACCACACAGTTTGGTGTATACACCGGCCCTTTCTTTTGCCAGGTCATCTGCCCTACCCCAGGGGCTCCCACTAGTCCCTGGCCTGGGCCTCTGTCGCTCCTGAAGGACCGGGGTGGGTGGGGGCAATGGGTATGGCTCAGACCAGTACTCTCGAGCTGGGAAGGCAGGTGGCGGGGGCACATAGTCAGTGGGGACACTAAAGTGGCCGGCACCCATGGCCCGTCCAAAAGCAGAAAAGGCAGATGCAGCCGGGAGCTCAGATCCATAGGCACGGTAGCCAGCGTAAGGGTCCCGGGGGCCTGCCTCCCCAGGGCTGCCTCCTCGGAGCCCCCACAGTTCTGACATCTGGCTCTCCAGGGAGCCAATGCCCGAATCCAGGCAGTCCTGAGAGGTATATGGGAGTGAGTCCAGGGTATGTGGGAGCCACTCAGTGGGCCCAAAGCTCCCCCCACTGCTCCCACTTCCAGGGAGGCTCCTGCTGGCTGGGGCAAAGGGCTGTGTGGGGCCTTCTTGACGGGGCCCCGGGGATGCCCGGGCTCCCATCTTCTTCCCATCCAAGCTGCTCTGTTCTGCCTCTGGGGGCACAGAGCCAGGCTGAGAGGCAAGGGAAGGCCTTTGGCCACCTTTGTCTTTGCCCAGAGTCCTGGGTGGTGAAAGGAGGGCATTAGCACGGAGTTCATCAGCCACAGAGCGCTGGGGGCGGCTTGGCCGTTCAGGGTGGAAGAATCGGCACTTGATCCCGTAGGTGCACTTCCTCCCTGCAAGAGGAATAAAACAGGCTCTAAGTGCGGCCAGAGGGAAGAAGTGGCATGGGAACTTGGGGCTCGGTGGTCCCCCCAAGGAAACCACCGGGACGCAGGCAGGCTTAAGTTAGTGGAGGGGCAGGCAGGGGAGAATCGGGGTAAGGAGGGCTTTGAGGACAGAGCTAGGTCTCACCATAGGGGCATGGCTGCTTCTTATGTTCAGAAGGCAGTGGCTTCTTACGCAAGAAGTTGTCCAGGCTGGGCCCATGTCGGCCCAGTGGGTCATCTGGGGGCATGAACCTAAATCAGGCAAAAGGAACTCTCGCAAGAGGGACTAAGGAGAGGGCTAGACAGCCAGCCTCACTGGGAAAAGTAGATCAGCTCCCAAACTATGTCTGTCTGTGGAATACTCCAGAAGTTCTGGGCTCTCAATGGGTCACCCAAGAAAGGAAGGGATCCTTCAGTGCATAGGGTATAGGTTAGGGTCACCTTCAGGGTGGCCTCCAGGCTGAGAGCTCTTGTCGGTAGGCCTTAAGCTGACTGCATCTTGGCTACATGCTATACCATCTTGGAACTTACTAGATCTGTTTCAAATTGTACCCTCTACTTCCCTATCAAAAAGCCCCCGCTCACTGGCCCCAGACTTTTCTCTGCTATCTGCCTCCCCCAAAGCTGCCTGGAACTCAGACTGTGGGTCCAGGCCCAACAGAGCCCACCCACAGTATCTCTCGCAACAGGACCCCAACCTTCCTGCAGGAACATACTTGTCATTGACGAAGGAATACATGAGCAGCCTCTCCTCGATAAAGCGCTTCCATTCCTGCCGCTCACCCTGGAGGTCCCGGTAGGTATCATTGGAGACCACGACCCCATCAGATTCGAAGGCCAGCTTCACAATGAAGCGGTCATCGTAGCACACCACCCGCTTGCCACCAACACGCCGAGATGGTGTGAACACTAGGATCTTCTTCTTCTCTAGTTCCCGCAGGATATGCTGGTCTGGGAGGTGATGAAGATACAGGTCAGGGCCCACTGGGGACTCTGAGCCAGGCCCATAGGGCTCTTTGACTCTGGGTGGCCAGGCTTAGGGGCTGTTTATGGTAGATTCAAGAGGATAGAAACAGGCTATGCAGCAGCCCAGGCTGAGGACCATCACGTTCAGCACTGCTCCGAGGCCAGACTGGTTCTTTAGCTTCCCCTCTGGCGATGGCTTTGCCTGAGCATCCAGCCTGTCCCAGAGGGGTCCAGGAAGAAGTGTCTTGACCCTGTTCCCTGCAGATGCAGGATAAGGCTTCTAACTCTCTCTGGAGCCTCTAGCCCCGGCCAGCCTGGCCCACACCTGAAAACTTGTAGAGAAGCTGACCCTTGTCGTTTACCCCTCCCCAAGGTGGGGGCTCTTGTCAGGGCCACCACAGCAGCTAGGACATCTGAGCATCCAGGTGTGAAGTATTCTAAGCACTTCTATACTAACTCATCTGCTTCCCCCCTCAACAGCCTTGGAAGGAGGCTGTCAGCATACCTTCACCTTGCCCCATTACACAAACAAAGAGCAGGTAGCTCAAGAGCAGGGCTACTCTGAGTCCTCACCCTGGGTCACAGGGCCGGGCCTCTAACCTTGTCTGTCTTAGCCTAGTGCCCCATAGACTCGACCACTAAGCTATGCTGCCCTTCTGTTGTTGGTCTATAGAGTGAGGGAGGAATCCTGTGGCTGCACAAGGCATTTTCTAGTAATTCCTTTTCAGAGCTGGGCTTCTGAGGACAACGGAAATTAGGAAAAGATATTGGCTCAAGCTCTGTTTGAGAACTCTTTGGGGGGAGCACCAGGACCCCCTGGAACAGTGAGGCCATCCCACTTCCAGAGGGTACACATACCTGTGATGGGGACATCTGGCCTAGGCTGTTCCTTCCTCCACGATGGTACAAACACAGTGATGTCTGTGTGGCCCCGCTCCAGAAACCAGTTCACAGCTAGCTGGATGCCCCGGCAGGAGAAGACCTCCTTGTTCCCATGGCTGGGAGGGAAAGGGACAAGTTAGCGCACAAATCTATAGCAAGAGTGGACTTCAGCCCTGTACTGCCTTGCTGGGCAGCTGCAGGGCTCATCCTGGGGCTCTGGCTGTGGAGCCTAAGGCCTTGTCCCTGAGCTGGTTCTCACAGTGCCAAGTAGCCAGCCCCAGCCGGGACTTTCCCTGAGATTCTGTCTCCTGAAAGTGTGGATCCACCCAGGAATCTGGCCACACTGGCTCCCCACCCTGGGGGAGGGTCCAGCCACTTGCAACATAGCTGGGGGTGGGGAAAGGTGAAGGGAGACTTGGGGATCCTGCCCCACCAGGGAGCTCCTGGGACCACGGGACAGATGTGCACACGTAGGCTGAGTCACTTCACCTCCCGTGGCCGTCAGCAACCAAGGGGGCGGGGGAAGCACCAGTTAGGCTAAGCGGGAGAAACCAGACTATTCCAGATTAAAGTTCAGTCTGTGCAGAAGGTCTAAGGCTGGATCCCCAGAGGGTGCAGGGAAGGAGCCTTGGGAGTCTGCCCTGCCTTCCAGGGCAAAAATGAAAGGCCATCTCTTTTCCTTCCAAGAAGCCAGTTCCCTACAACCCCCCCCCAACTTCAAGGTCTTGTTGCCTCAGGGAGGTTGAGACCCTAGGCAGAAAGCTGTTAGGGGACTCTGCTCAGATGCAGGGCTGGGGCATCAGGTCCTGCTGTTAGGGGACTCTGATGGCTCAAATGCAGGGCTGGGGCAACAGGTCCTGCTGTTAGGGGACTCTGATTGCTCAAATGCAGGGCTGGGGCATCAGGTCCTGCTGTTAGGGGACTCTGATTGCTCAAATGCAGGGCTGGGGCAACAGATCCTACTGTTAGGGGACTCTGATTGCTCAAATGCAGGGCTGGGGCATCAGGTCTTGCTGTTAGGGGACTCAGATTGCTCAGATGCAGGGCTGGGGCATCAGGTCCTGCTGTTAGGGGACTCTGATTGCTCAAATGCAGGGCTGGGGCATCAGGTTTTGCTGTTAGGGGCCTCTGATTGCTCAAATGCAGGGCTGGGGCATCAGGTCTTGCTGTTAGGGGACTCAGATTGCTCAGATGCAGGGCTGGGGCATCAGGTCTTCATCTATCCAAAGGTTGCTTTTCCAGCCCTGTCTCTTGTGTCTCTCTGAACAAGGGCCTAGTGGGCAGCAGCTTTCTCAGACTTGTCCAGGGGACAAGAGGCCAGCAGTGCATTTCTTGGGAGCACCTGATGGGGACTGGGGCTTAGAGCTCCCTTTCCAACAAAGCCCTGCCTCCCACTGGCCCCACAGGAACAACGCAGATTCTTACATTTGGCAGATAAAACAGAATAAATGTTACGCAAAAGAGGCAAGTCCACAGCAGACCACATCCTGTGGGTGGCTTTGGGGGTGGTGGTGACAGCTGGAACCCCGAGAGAAGGTAGGGTAGGAGTGGGGCAGCTGGGAGCATGGAGTTTGGTCTCAGGGTCTAGAGGTCTCTGAATTGTAGAGGAGACAAAGTCTAGACCTGGGGCATCAAGTACCCCCCCCCTTCTGCTCATAAGAATTACCGTTCAGCTGTGACCCTAGGTGTTCCATGCTTTGCCTCACACTGAATCACCAGCAAGCCCACAAGAAGGGTACTGCCATTCCCATCCCCTTCCCCTTTGTTCAGGTGGTCCACAGAGGGTAACCAAGTCACCAGGGTCACACAACAGCCAGTGCTCAGAACCACTCTGTTGATATTCAGGTACCAACAATCCTGATGGCTGGGAAGGGCAGGAGCAGTGACCCCCATCTGGATCATTATCCACTGTGGCAAAGGAAGGTCACCTGGCCAGTGATACGAGGTGGACCCTGAACCCAGTGTGGGGCCACTGGATTGCTTTCCTGTCTCTTCTAGAAGACTTTTTTTTCTTTCCGTCCTTTTTGTTTGTTTAACTTGAAAGGAAAGCTTTCTTAACTCAAGATGGAACAACCTGTGTTTTGTGTTTTGAGAAGGAGGACCAGCCTGGGAATCAGAGAAATGATAGACCTGGCAAACTCCTTCCTGCTCTTCCTTCCGGAACTCGAGTGACACATCAATGCCTCTGAGAAGCCTTCCCTGACTTGCCAGGACGAGTCCCAGTCTGTGGCTTCACAGTGCCCAGTGCTTTCCTAGGCCCCTCTGGTCTCTGGACGTGGGGTGGTCATCTTCTGCACAGCTCCCTGACCCAGCTATCCACTCATCCCCTGCTTCTGGATGCACAGGTCTCTCCTGGACCAGCAACATCAAGCTTGGCGGTTTCGAGAGATGCCACGGACCCTAGGGCATGAACTACTCTGTGAATTGAAAACCCTGGCTGGGGACAAGTCTGCTCTCAGCAGTGCTGGCACTCAGAATGTTCCCTCAGCAGGGAGTCAGAGACCTACTCTTGGCAGGGAGAACAGACAAGGCCCAGAGCGCCTGGACAGCTCATTTAACACTGCAATGCAGGAAGCTCTGCTGGCCCAGGAAGACCAACTTCCTCCCCCCCACCCACTAGGGTCCTGCTGGTAGATAGCAGTTCAGGGCCTGTAGCCTCCAGCTCACTAACTCCAGTCCCAAGGCAAGGCAGGGCTGGGCCAGGCTTCCAAGGTGAAAAGATCTGCCTGGGCTGGGCCCAACTAGTGGAGGAAAATTCCCTTAGAAGGAAACAGAGGTGAATTTCCCCACGATTTGCATATGGTGGGGGCCTGCCCCTGGGGGAGGGGGCAGCAGGGCAGGAACCAAGCAGCCACTGAGACAGGAAGTGTGAGGCTGGAATTCCCCTTCAGTGGCTGTCCCAGCTCAGAAACCCCCAGCAGGCAGGAGAGTGGGTAGACAGGCAGGCAGCAATATCAGCTCTCCTGAACCCCTCGACCACTGTCCCTCCTCCTACCCAGGCCCCTCCTTCTTCTCCTCCTCCCAGGATACAAACACACATAGCACATGGCTGCCTACAGGACTTGCCACACCCAGCCCATTCCCCTCTAGAAGTCAGACCCTGACTAACTCCCAGCTTAGGCTGGACCCTTGGAAGGAACCCCAAACTCTCAAGGAGCAAATTTGACTTGTTGTCCAGGATCAGCCCATTTCAGAGATGTGAAGATAGATCCAAAAGGTGAAGAAGAGACTTCTCCATGAACCAGCTGAGTAGGACCAGGCGGGAGCAGCTGGACAGCTTACTTGCCCCAGATGGACCAGGAGTAGGTGAGGAAGAGGCTGATGTCATGACATCAGGGCAGCCCGCCTGGGAGCGCCCTCAGGGCAGCCAGGAAGCTTTCCCTTCCTCCTTGCACTCATGGATGGGGTCTCCCCTTGTCCCAGCCAAAAGGAACTTTTCCTTGTGAGCAATCCACCCAGTCCTGACTCAGCAACCTGCTGTGCATGGAACTGGGAGAAAGCAGGCTGGAGGGTGGGGCCTGGATGGAAGGGAGAAATCAGGGCTCCTTAAGGTCAGAGGCACCCTGGTCTCACCCTCTGCCCTCCACCCCATTCCCTATAAGACATGCAAAGGAGAGAGGCACTGGGGCCCGGAAACCCCCAGTCACTAGTCTAGCTCAGACATCATCAGCTCAATTGGTACACATCCCATTCTGGCTCAAGTGAGCCCAGAGCATCAGGCTACCTGCCCACACTTCTACAGCGAGCCAGGTCCAGCCAGGTCATACCTGGTAAGGGCTGGGTAGCTCTCAATAGCTAAGCCTGCTTTCTCTGTGAGCCCAGGTCTGGGACAAGAAGGTCCCAGAGGACTCAGTCACTTAATAACAACTACAACAGTCACAATGACAACGGTCACTGAACACTTGAATCCTCGATCCCCATTTACCAGTGTGACCCTGGACGAAGCTGTGAGCTCCTGTTCTCTTTTCCTATGACATCTCTAAAACACCCACTTCAAGGAAGTCAGGAGGTTTAAGGGACCTCCTGGCATACAGTGGGACCTCAAAGAGGGCTTTCCCATCCTCTCACCAGTCCTAGGGAGGAAAGCTTTCCTCCTGACGGTGGGATACACAGCAGGACCTATTCCACATGACCTCTCTACAGCGGCACGTACCTCATGGCCACATTGCTGCCATCGATGACCACAGGCCTTAGGTCGCTGCCCTCCTTGTCCTCCTCTGGAAGTGAGGGTTCCAGCGTGGGAGGCTTGGGGGTGCCACCACCTCGGGGCACCAGAGGGAGCTGAGGGCAGGAGTCTGGTGAGGCTTGGTGCTCCCGATCCGTGGCTGAGCCATGCTTCACCAGCTCCCCCAGCACTGTGTTGGTGTCGGCTTGGACCCCCAGCTTCTGCAGGACACTGTGGATCTCCGAGGATGAATAGCCCAGTTTCCGGAAGAAGTCCACCTTCATCTGCAGCTCAGAAGCGGAGGCCTCCTCAGCCACGGGCTCCTGGGATGGCTGAGCGCTACCCCGGCCGCTCTGGCTATCCTCAGGGCCCCACGCACTCATGGTGGGGCTGGCTTCCAGGACCGACTTTTTTCCACAGGGGCCACTCATATCTTGGACTCCTGGAAGGCACCCATCACAGCTCCTATTGACCAGAGGACAGGGTTAAGGACAGGGTATGTCCAATGTGGCTCTCTTTCAGCCTCTCTCCCCCACGCCCCACCCAACAGGATGAGGCAACAACCCTGAACCGCGTTGACACTATCCAAAGCCATCCTCACGTGTCAGCTCAAGCTGTCCTCTCAAGAGCTCTCAGCAAGAGGTTATCATTCTTACTATATGGAGGGGGAAACTGAGGCCCCGGCAGGAAGAACTTGCTCAAGGTCATCCAGCTCATAGTTGGTGACACAAAAACTTGAACACTCCGCCCCCAAACCTATCCCCCCCACACCAACCCAGGGGACCGAGAACGCAGGGGCGGGGCTCTCAGAAGGAAACTCGGGGTTGGAAGTGCGCTCGGGGGCATCGGGGCTTTCCCCGCTGGGGCCATCGCCAGTCCCACACTGAAAGCCCAAGTCCAGGAGGCGCAGGGCTCGTGGCTGGAGTTCCGTACTCGGGAGGACAAGTTTCCGGGATGACCGATCGGGCGGAAAAGTTGCTGGGCTACTCTGGTTGGCTGCCGGGCGCTGGTGACGACAGGCACTGCCTCGCGCGCTCCTCGCGCCCCCGGCCCCCGCCCCCCGCCCCACGGCCCAGGGTGAAGTCGCACTGGTGCTCGGGGTGGGGACTCCGCCGCGTCCCTCCCGGGGCCCAACGCCCCCGCCCGCCCGGCCCTCCCGCTCCCGCCACCCGCGCTCCCACCGCCTCACCGTGCCGAGCGCCGGCCGCCACCCGCAGCGCGCCCATGGGGCCGGGTCCTGGGCTCCCGCGGCACCTTTGCACCCGCGGCGCGCAGGCAGGTGCTTTAAGGACTGTGACGCGGAAGCCGGGCAGGGCTGCCGCCCCTTCCTGCTCCGCCCCGCTCCAGCCCGGGCCCCGCCCAGGCCCTGCCCGCTCCAGCCCCGCCCCGCCCCGCCGGCCAGTTCTGGCCCCGCCCCCAACCTGCCCCGTCCCCGATCTTGCCCGCGGGGTGCAGGGTCTCTCCTCTAGCCCCGCCCGCCCAGACTAGAGTCTAGGGCAGACAGAGGCGAGAGCTGCAGCGCAGCTGAATCCGGTGTGCTTGGAGCGAAGCAAAAACCCGCGCATCCTTCTAGGTTCAGCTCAGCAACGTGACAAGTCCACCGGCCTGCTCCGCGCATCCAGCTGCACAGATGGAGCCCCACTCCATTAAAGGTCGAGCCTCCCTGCCTGATACTTGTCAGATGGAGTACAGGCCACACGGCAGATATGCTGTGACTGTCAGACGGGACACACTCAGGGCCACATACACTTCTGAAAATCAGAACATTCCCAAGACAGGCGGGCACCAGATGGTGGGAGAAAGGCCAGGGGAAAAGAGGGACGGGGCGCTAGCCCCCATGGGAGCGTTCCTGGAGAAGCTGCTGAACACAGTGCAAACCTCAGCCTGTCCCTCACTCCAGGAGGCACGCCATCCCTCCCATGAGCTGGCTTTAGAGCACGGCCCTTTACAAGCATGGCCAGATGCCTGTGTCATGAACCCTTCTTCCCTTTGGATTTTTGTTTTGTTTTGTTTTTCTTTCTGATTCAAGGAACATGCGTAGTACCATGCTGGCCTCAAACTCTACGACCTCCTGGCTCAGCTTCCTTAGTCCCTTGTTAAAGGGGTAAGCCATTTTGCCCACTTTCCTTGAGAGACACAGGAAAGGCTGAATGGCCCCAGCCAGAGAGACCAGGGCCGATAGCTCCCATTCCCATAAACACTCTGAGAACCACCAGTAACCCAGGGCAGAGGGGGCCTAGCCCCGTGTGTGTGTGGTGTGTGTGTGTGGTGTGTGTGGTGTGTGTGTGTGTATGTGCAGAATGTGTGCCAGAAGGGAAAGGGGCAGGAGAGAGGGAAGAAAGTAACATAGGACCCATTACACTGAGGCAGTCCTTTTTTTTTTTTTTGGTACTTTTTGGCGGTTCCTTTTTTCCTAGCTCTCACTGCCTGGAAACTCCACTCTGTAGACCCAGGCTGGCCTTGAAGCACAAGATCGCTGGCCTCTGCCTTCAATGCTAGGATTAAAGGTGTGCGCCACCACCGGGCTTGAAGGACAGTCTTTGTAGTGCCACCCACTCACTTGCAGATGGGGAAACTGAAGCTCAGTTTCTGTTATTTTAACGACGTTTATTGCCATTATTTTAACGACATTTCCTCTGGGGCCTTGTCAAAAGCATGTCTGCTTTAAGACTTCCATTCAATCAAATATATATATATTATACTCTGATAAGATAACTATAGATATAATATATTGTCTTTTCTGGACAGGGTTCTCACCATAGCCCCACGGTCGCTGGAAACTTGCTCTGTAGACAGGATTGCCTTGAACTCACATAACGATCTGCCTGCTCTGCCACCTGAGTTGCTAGGATTAAAGGCAGCGCCCCGATGCCTTGCTCAATCAAATAGTTTTATTGCAAAAGACACCACAGACACATTTGTACCTGCACATTGTAAAGAATTGCACTAATATTTTTATTTTTATTTATTTATTTTTTCGGTCTTTTTGAGACAGGGTCTCTCTGTAGCCCCAGCTGTCCTGGAACTCACTCTGTAGATCAGGCTGGCCTTGAGCTCACAAAGATCCACCTGCCTCTGCCTCCCAAGTGCTAGGATTAAAGGTGTGTGGCACCACGCCCAGCTGTAATAATTTTTTTAAACCACGTGTCTGTCATCTCTTTTGTTTTATTTTATTTTAAATTTTTATTTAATTTTATCTTATGTGTGTGAATGTTTTATCCGCATGTATGTAAATGCGCTTGTGTTGCCCACGGAAGCCGGAAGAAAGTATTGGATTCCCTGGAACTGAAGTTGTAGATGGTTGTTAGCCACCACGTGGGTGCTGGATACCAAACCCAAGTCCTCTGCGGAAAAGTAAGCAGTGCCTTTGAGCACTGAGCCATCTCTCTAGACCCTGTTTTGTTCTCTTGTTTCTTTGTTTGTTTGGTTGGTTTTTAAATTGTTTTATATGTATGAATGTAATACCTATGTGTGTATAAGTGCACCAGTGTCATGCAATGCCCAGAGAGGTCAGAAGAGGGCATTGGATCTCCTGGGACTGGAGTTATAGACAGTTGTTAGCCACCATGTGGGTATTAGAAACTGAACCCAGGTCTCTGCAAGAGCAATTGTTGCTCTTAACAGCTGAGCCATCTCTCCAGCCTCTGATTTTTCTTTTCTTTCTTTTTTTTTTTTTTTGGTAGTTTTGAGACGGGTCTCCCTTTAGTCCCAGTTGGCCTGGAGCTTGCTCTGTAGACCAGGCTGGCCTTGAACTCACAGAGATCCACCTGCCTCTGCCTCCCAAGTGTTAGGATTAAAGGTGTACGCCACCACACCTGGCCCCTTGTTTTTGTTTTAAGACAGGATCTCACATAGCTCAAGCTGGCCTCAAATTTACTATTGCAGCAGAGACTGTCCTCGAGCTCCTGACCCTCCTCTGCCTCTGTCTTTCTGGGTGACAGGTGTTTACCACCATACTTCCATGTATCTATCATCTAGCTTGAGTAATAGCCCAGTGTCTTTGAGGACCTGTGGGTGCCCTCATCACACTTCCTCCCTCATCTGGAGGAACTGGCGTCCTGAACCTGTGGGAGCCCTCTCCCTAATTCACAGCCTCTGTGTTATCATTTAGCTGTGCTTTTGGTTACTTTCGGCAAATAGACTGATTCTATAATGATGTGGCTTTTCTTGCACACAGCCTTATGATGTCGAGAGGCAGTTTCTGTTGCCTAGAATTTATTTATTTTGCTGCTGAATAGCATCCCACTTCTGGTTATTTTTCTATTCATCTGTTCTTGAATGTTGTTTGTGCCAATTTTTTTTCTTGTTATAAACAGTAGACTTTGTATATTCTTGTACCTGTCTTGTTTTTCTTTTTTCTTATTTACTTATTTAATAACAAGGTCTTGCTGTGTCTTCCTGGCTAGCCTAGAATTCCCTCTGTAGACCAGGCTTGACCTCTAACTTGTCATCCTTCTGTCTTTGTCTCCTGCATGCTTGGGATTACAGGCATGCAGCCATGTCCGACCTGTCTCACATAGTTGGAGAGTTGAAGAGATGGTCACTCGGAGGTTGGAAAGGGTGAAGTTGCTGGTCACAGGGGCCTGGAGCTGGTGGGGTTAGAAGCCACACAGCCCTCCCCTCTGCATCCACCTTCCTGGACACCTGCTTGTGGAGGCCACAGGAGGCTGGAGGAAGAAGGGAGCATGCATGGCCAGCTGGTCCTGATGTTATTCCTTGGGCTTACTGGATGCCATCTGCACATGTGTTTGGTGCCTGTGCTTTTTCTTTCCCTCTTTCCCTCCCTCCCTCCCTCCCTCCCTCCCCCTTCTTTCCTTCCTTCCATCCTTCCTTTCTTTGTCTCTCTTTTTCTCTCCCTCCTTTCCCTTCCTTCCTATCTCTCTCCTTCCTTCCCTCCCTCCCTCCTCTTTTTCTTTCTTTTCTTTTCTTTTTTCTTTTCCTTCCTTCCTTCCTTCCTTTCCTTCCTTCCTTCCTTCCTTCCTTCCTTCCTTCCTTCCTTCCTTCCTTCCTTCTTTCTTTCTTTCTTTCTTTCTTTCTTTCTTTCTTTCTTTCTTTCTTTCTTTCTTTCTTTCTTTCCCCATCTCTGTCCTACAAGCATAGTAACTTCAAGATCTGGCCGGCTGAGGAGAGCGTGACTGCAAAGCTTCCTTGCTGAACGCCCTTGAGACCGGTGCTCCTGAGCTCATGGTCACTCCTGGCAAGCTCAGAGCACACTGTCCCCTCATCTCCTGCAGCTCCTCTTGCATCTGTGCTCCCTGATGGTGGACATTGTAACCATGTTTACGGTGGTAAAATATTAAATGACATGTCCCTGTTAATATGACAACACTACCATCCGGCACAGCTGTCATCATATTAAGAGTGCTTGTCAAGTGCTGGCACTATGCCAGCTATGCAGCAGGCCGTCCTGTCCTCTCTTCTACCCCTCCCTGGGTTCGTAGTGCCCCTACTCCCATCCTAACTACTGCTCCTGGGTTCCATTCAACTTTGGTGATGTCATCTCTGTGAGGCTTGCCATGACTCCTTAGATGCTGAGTGGCTCCCTCCTCTGTGCTCACATAGCGTCCTCTCCTGGGGTCCTCCCCACATGTTGAGTTGTCATTGCCAGCCTGGGGGCATCCTCTGCTGGAGGGGCTAGACCAGGACTCCACCCGTGTCCTCACACCCAGGGTTGTCCACCCAGCAGTTAACAGACGCAGCTGGCAGGGCCCCTGATGAGTCACACCGCTCCCTGCCCACCCTGTGAGCCGCAGTCTCCCTCTCTTCCGGCTTGTGACGATCCTTCCTGCCAAGCTCTCTTCTGCAGAAGTCTGGGGAAGCCCTGCTCCACATACAGCTGGATTTTGCAAGTCTTGGCCACAGCCTTCAGGAGCCCTCTGTGATCTGATGGTGCCCAGTCCACATCCCACTCTGCCTCTCTCCTGTCTTGGAGGCTGGGCGTGGCCACTCCCTTCCTGGGGTCTGTATGTCCTCTGCCATCTGGTGGAGGTCCACGAAGCTCTAGATTGTCACTCCTTGAGCCTGGGTGGGGAAGGTTGGAGAGGGAAGGTCTCCGGAACAGCTCCAGCTCAGGCCCGGCATGACACAGGAGCTTGGGGTGCCTCGCCCCTGGCCTCGCCTCGCCCCCGCCCCGTCCCGCCCCGTCCCGCCCCACCCCACCCCGCCTCGCCTCGCCCAGTCGCGAGAACTCAGCTTGCTCCCGTCGCATCGGGACAAAAAAGCCCCAGCGCCCCACGGGCCCCGCCTCTCGCTGCCAAAGAGCTGATTCCTGTAGGCTAGAGCGGCACCGAGGCCCAAATCGCGAGGTGGCTCTACAGCGCCCCCTTGGGCTCGGGAGTCGGTTCCACCGCCTCTCTATTGGATATTAGGATTCTGGACCCGACTTCCACTGCCCCAAGGCCCAACCATTTCGTACAAGGACCCCTTGTTCACGCACTCATTCGCCCATCCACATCAGCTAATAATGTATTTATGCTTACTGCACGACTGGGTTGAATTATGAAGTTCTGGCTTTCAAAAAGCTTAGAGACTAATTGGGACTGGGAACACCCTGAAGGATGACTGATCGATCTCTCTATTAAAAAATATTTTACAAGACTATACTTTCAGGGATCATTTCTATAGTATGTTACTAGAGAAGTTTCTCTGACTGTGTAGAGTACCAGAAACCACGAGGAAGAGACGTAGCATTCTCTCCTGAGTGTGAAGCCGGCTCTAGCTGTTGCTTTACTGCAACTGCCACTGCCATTGATGATCGTTCTTCTCTCTTTCGAGAGAGTAGAGGGAGAGAATGCAGTCTGAGTGGTAAAAAAAAAAATAATAATAATAAATATTTTACACATAATTAAAAAGAAAAAGAAAAAAGGAAAAGCAGGCAAGTCATGGTGGTGCCTGCTTTTAATCCCAGCACTCTGGAGGCAGAGACAGGTTTGTCTCTGTGAGTTTGAGGCCAGCCTGGTCTACATGGGGAATTCTAGGACAGCCAGGACTATATAATGAAATTCCACCTCAAATAAATAAATAAATAAATAAATAAATAAGCAAGCAAAAAGGATTGAAGGGCTGCAAAGGTGCTTGAGTAGGTCAAGCACTTGCTGGGTAAGAGAAAGGACGGGAATCAGGGTGCCCAGGACTCATGTAAAAGTAAGGATATCATAGCCCATCTGTGATCCTAGTGAGGAGGAGACAGAGACAGATCTTCAGAGTGAGTTAACTAGCCAGACCAGCCAAAATGGAGATCAGGATAGACACCCAATACACACTTTGGGCCTCTACACATATGTATACATAAAAACAAACACATACAGCATACCACACATACATTCTAAAAAATAAATAGTCAAACACTGAATAGTAAATTCAAGATTGTTATGGAGGAGGGCATGGTATTTTGGGGGAAGGGAACCCTAGTGGAAGAAGCCAACATGATTTCAATTATATTTGTGAGACTGCCTTCTTTCCTTCCTTCTTTCTTTTTCCATTTCCTTTTATGTGGTTCTGGGGATCCAACACAGGGCCTCTTACAAGCTGGTCAAGTGCTATTCCACTGAGTTGCATACCACTGATTTTTTTCGAGAAAGGGTCTCCCTTTAGTCCCAGCTGGCCTAGAGCTCACTATGTAGACCAGGCTGGCCTTGAACTCACAAAGATCCGCCTGCCTCTGCCTCCCAATGCAATGGCTTTTTAAACCTTCCTATGCCTGTAGTGAAGGGCAGATCTTCATCTGTGAACAGGAGAACTGTTAACAGGTATTTGTTGTATGAATAGTACACCTGAAGCCTGAACGCAGTGCTGCTCACTCAGGTACTCAGCAGAGTTGGCCAGGGTGCAGCATGGGGAGAGGGAAGGCGCTGCAGAACAAGGCCGCCTTGTCTTGCTGTTTTTCAGGCCCCAAGGAGACGCCACCTGACCACCACAATGTGAGCACAGCCATGACACTGGAGGTGCCAGGGGTGAGCCCTCCCACGCAGAGTTGCCCTCAACTGGAGAGCGATGACAGGCATTGCTTCATGGTCATAGTGCCTGCTGGGAACATTCTGGGCAGCCTTGTGGAAAAACCTGCCCCCAACAATGAACCAAGTGGACAGCTTCCATAAACAGCCAATAAATGTCTCCAAATCATGCCTTCTGCGCNAGCATGAAAAAGAACAAAAGAAACAAGGAGACAGAAAGCTGGCCCAGGAACAGAGAGCTATGGGACCTGAGACAGTCCGACCCTCCACTAGTCCTGTCTGAGGGTCCACCACCCTTACTCACTCCCACTTCTTCAGAGTAAGCTCGTTTCTACATGCTCTTGGAGTTGTTCCTTGCGTAGAATGTCAGGAGCCTGGTGTAGTGGTGCATGCCTGTATCCTGGAGATTAGGCAGGAGGATAGCCACAAAGCAAGGCAGGCTGGCTACATAGGTGAGTTCCAGTCAGCTTGGGTGATAGATGAAGACTCGTGTTTCTGAAAAATAAAACCAAAACCCCCAGCAGAGCTAGGTGAGCTCAGTTGTGCACAGTGTGCCTGGGTCACTTGGAGTTTCCCTAGCATGGAATACAATGGAATGTGCAGTGCCTGCCTGTCATTCCTGCACAGGGTAGTAAGACAAAGCCATCAGACATTCAAGGCCAGACTGTGATACATAACACCCTTCGTTAAATACAGCCACCCACCAAATCCAAATACCACAAAGAGAGAAAGCAGGCAACTCGGAAAAAGCCTAATATTCCTCATGACTCAGAATCCCTGTGTGATCAGCACAAAGCAGGACTCCAGATACTTCATGGCTGGAATAGGGCTGAGCCCAGGCACAGGCAGTCATGCATAGCAGTGGGGGAGAGTGCCCTGCTGGATCTGTGGGCAGCAGAGGAGAGGAAGGAATGGAAAACAGTAGAACCCCACCCAACCTACCTGTGCCAGTTCCGGAGGGGTTTGGGGGGGGCTGGCTTTACATCAGTCAGAGGCTATGCACTGTGCTGCCCCCTTGTGGCCCTCCACAGCACTGTCAATGTGGGAGTTTTGCTGGGGGTTGAGCCTGCATTCATGCCTAGAAGGGGAACAGCAGCTTTAAAATGTTTATGGTTTGTTTGCTTGCTCTGTTTGGGACAGGCTCCCCCCTGCAGCCATGGCTGCCCTGGCTCCTGCTGTGAAGACCAGGCTGGCCTCCTAGTAAAGGAGCTTTTCCCCTGCCGAGCCCCTGCTTTTTTTTTTTTTGTTTGTTGGTTTTATTTATTTTAGTTATTTTTAGTGTTGGACATGAGCTACACTGGAGCTGTCCTGGAAGAGGTGGTGCAGCACAGGCTCTACTGTTCATGGCCTAGCCACTCTTGTTGGGAGACAACAGGCACATCACTCAGCCTCACTGGCTCTAGGCCAGTGACAGATGCTTGTGCACTTGGTGTTTGAATCTGGACTTTTGGCCTCCACAGGTATGACACACACTAAGGAACAATATAAACAGATGGAGCGTGAGGTCACTCTGTGTGTGGTCTGCTGTGTGCTGTGTGGTGTGTGTGTGGGTGTGGTGTTTTTGTGGAATCAGTGCTCTGTGGGTGCTAGAGGACTTTCCAGAACTTCCATCTCAAATCTCCATCCCAATTGACAGATCGAACTCGGACAAACCCTGGCTTATTTTCTCAATAGACTGAGTCTGGCTTGCAGCTGGAGGACCAACAAGGAGCTCCCAGACATCTCAGCATCTTGGGGAACCTGGATGTCAGGACTCTACCCAGCTCAGGTGCAAAGGCCTCTCAGAAGCAAGAAAAGGCAGCGCCTGGGTAAGGGAGAGAAATGGCTACTGTGATCAGTTCCACTGAGCTGCACTTTCCTCGTGAAATAGAATGCACTATGTCTGTATATTGTAATGTATTACAAGTAAAAATAAAACTGTTCTTTGTGTTTTTCAGCTTTTTAAGTACTTCTTTTTTAATGTTTTTTTAATATTTATTTCTGTATGTGTATGAGTGTACTGTCTGCATGAGTTGATGCACCCGTGTCCTGCAATACCTCGGGGTCAGCAGAGGGTGTCGATTCCCCTGACCGTCTCGGAATTGGAGTTTTCGGACGGTTCTTAGCCCCATGTTGGTGCTGGGGAATTGCACCAGGGTTCTCTGCAAGAGCGAGTTGGGGGCCTCTTAACCACTAGGACCATCTCTCCGCCTGCTCAAATGTGATTCTTAGGCAGAGATATATGTGTTATAGAAACCGGGCTAGGGCCTTGAACTCAAAGGGTTTTAAGATTTTTTATTATTTATATTATTTATTTATATTATGGATTTTACATTTTACTTTTGTGTGTAGTATGATTGTTTTACCTGTTTGGATATAAGTGAACCTGTATTCTGTAATGCCCTTGGAAGCCAAAGAGGGTAGCGGGATGCCCCGGGGACTGAGTTACAGATGGTTGGTAGTATGCTACGATGCGTGCACTTTACTGATTTAGCCATCTCTCCAGGCTCTAATTTCTTTAATAAAATTTATGTATTTAAATGTAGATGTATGTCTACTGTCCTGTGGCCAACATGGGTCCTACACAAGAGAAAGGACAGAAGGCACAAATTGTGGGCTACTCTGTGTTCTCCCTCCGCTACCACATGGGCTCTGGGAGTTGAATACACACCATGAGTCTTGGCAGCCAACACCTTCACCTACTAACCCATCTCATTGGCCCTTGCTCATTCATTCTATCACTGGTCTGAGAAACTGGCTGATGGCAGAGCCCAGTGCATCTGACACTCCCTCTCATTCTGTTTCTTATTGAGTGGCTCACTCCAGGGTGGGAGAGGTAGATCTCCCCTCTGAGTGAAGACCCCCATCCCAGGGACTCCTATATACCCCTACTCTGGGGTGGAGAAAGCAAGTAGATATCCCAACTCCTCAGCTAAGAGAAGGTCTCCAGCTTGTGTGGACTTGCTGCTGACCTGGTCGCCAGGACTCACATCCAGCTTCCTCTGTTCTTCAGTTGGCCAGGCCGAGCCACACAGCTGGGTGCATATCAGGAAGCAGGTGATTTTGTTGGGGAAAACCACCTTGTAGCCAACCAGGCTCCAAAGTCTCTTTGGTCATTTCCACTTCTACCTTTTGCCAGAGAAAGAGCGAAGAGAGAGGAGAGAGAGATAGAGAGAGAGGAGAGAGAGCGAGGAGAGAGAGCGCATTTCTCCCTACAGACAAGAAAAAGAAACAAGTGATCTCTCAAAGCAGAGCTACACTGGAGCTGTCATGGAAGAGGGTGGTGCAGACAGGCCTACTGTTCATGGCCCGGCCACTCTTGTTGGGAGACAACAGGTACATCATCTCACGCTCACTGGCTCTAGGCCAGTGACAGATGCCTGTGCACTGGTGGTTGAATCTGGATTTGCCTCCACATATGACACACACAAAGGAAACACATAAACAAGGTGTGCTGAGGGCACTGTGTGGTGTGTGTGCAACGTATGGTGGGTATGTGTGCTGTTAGTTGTTGTGTTGTCAGTGTGTATGTGTATTGTGTGTGTGTGCCTTTAAGTACTATGCAGCTGTAGGAAGACACACAACTTTTTTTCTTCTTTTTCCGCATTTTTGAGACAGGATCTCCCTCTAGCCCCAGACATCCTAGAAATCCCATGTCGAACAGGCCTGGCCTGGAACTCTCACAGAGATATGCCGGTCCTCGCTCTCTCCCAATATCTGGATGTACAGGCATGCACCACCAGCCAGCACATCTGACCTTGAATTTTAAGCCTCTATCTTCTAACCTCCCCAACTGGAATTTACAGGGACACACGCCACTAAGCTTTTCATAGAGGTTCGGGGCTCACACAGCGCTTCCTGAGTGCTCAGCAAGATCTCTCCAAACTGGTTGTGTTTGTGCTTTATTCTGTTTTTGTTTCTTTCTGACCCAGGATCCCATCTAGCTCAGTCTACACTGGGACTTAGTATGCAGCAGTGAAAGACCTTGAATTCTGAGCCTCTTGATTCTGCTCTCTCTGGTCCTGCATTAAGGCCAGCAACACTGACCATGTCTTTTATAATTTCTGTTTCCTATCTAAGAAAACTATTTTCCTTAGTGAATGTCCTTCTCAGCCCTACAAAGAAGAGATGCAGCAGGAACCCCCTCATCTTCCTTAAGCAGATGAGATGTGGGTGGGGTTGGAGTGAGGAGAGAGAGACACCATGCCTCCCACTCCAGCCTTATCTCCAGGAGATCATCAGAGTCTCTAGTGCAGTGGTTCCCAGGATTATGCCTTGCACAAGGCCGGTAGAGGAGAAAGCATGCTCGGTGGACAGTGCTCAGATTCACTTTGTAAGACATCTATGCAGCAGGCATGAAAAAGAACAAAAGAACACAAGGAAAGAAAGCTGTTGGCCCAGACCAGGTAGCTGATTGGACCTGAGACAGTCTGACCCTCAGCTTCCTGTCTGGGGTTTCTCTCACCTCCTTACTCGCTCCCACTTCTCAGAGTAAGCTACTTTCTACATGCTTCCTTGGAGTTTTCCTTACAGTAGATGTCAGAGCTAGGTAGTGGTGCATGCCTGTAATCCCTGATGATTAGGCAGGAGGATAGCCAAGAGCAAGGCCCAGTCTCTGGGCTTACATAGTGAGTTCCAGTCTAGCTGGGGTATAGAGTGAGTACTCTTGGTTTCTGACAAATAAAACAAAACCCCAGCAGGAGCTGGTTGAGCTCAGCTGTGCACAGTGTGCCTGGGTCACTTGGAGTTTCCCCATCATGGAATACAATGGAATGTTCAGCCTGCCTGTCATTCCTGCACAGGGTAGTAAGACAAAGCCATCAGACATTCAAGGCCAGACTGTGATACATAACACCCTTCGTTAAATAAGCCACCCAAAATCCTCAAATACCACAAAGAGAGAAAAGCAGGCAACTCGGAAAAAGCCTAATATCCTCATGAATCAGAATCCCTGTGTGATCAGCACAAAGCAGGACCCAGATGCTTCATGGCTGGAATAGGGCTGAGCCCAGGGCACAGGCATCATGCATAGCCGTGGGGGAGAGCCCTGCTGGTCCTTGTGGGCAGCAGAGGAGAGGAAGGGATGGAAAACAAGTAGACCCCACCCCAACCTACCTGTGCCAGTTCAGGAGGGGATGGGGGGCTGGCTTTACATCAGTCAGAGGCTATGCACTGTGCTGCCCCCTTGTGGCCCTCCACAGCACTGTCAATGTGGAATTTTGCTGGGGGTTGAGCCTGCATTCATGCCTAGAAGGGGAAAAGCAGTTTTAAATTTTTTATGGTTTGTTTTGCTTGCTCTGTTTGGGCACAGGCTCCCCCCTGCGTCCATGGCCTGCCCTGGCTCCTGCTGTGAAGACCAGGCTGGCACATCTAGTACAGGAGCTCCCTCCTGAGCCCAACATTTTTGTTTGTGTTTATTTATTTGTATTTTTATGTTGGACAGAGCTACACTGGAGCTGTCATGGAAGAGGTGGTGCAGACAGGCCCTACTGTTCATGGCCAGCCACTCTTGTTGGGAGACAAAGGCACATCTCAGCCTTACTGGTCTCTAGGCTCAGTGACAGATGCCTGTGCACTGGTTTTGAATCTGGACTTGGCCTCCACAGGTATAGACACCACACTATAGGAAACAATATAAACCAGTGGAGCTGAAGGTCACTCTGTGTGTGTCTGCTTGTGTGGTTGTGGGTGTGTGAGTGTGTTTTTGTGTGTATCCAGTGCTTCGGTGGGTGCTATGCAGGAGAGACTTTCAGAACTTCCATCTCACAACCTCCATCCCAATTGACAGATCGAACTCGGTCAAACCCTGGCTTATTTTCTCAATAGACTAAGTCGGGCTTGCAGCTGGAGGACAAACAAGGAGCTCCCAGCATCTCAGCATCTTGGGGAACCTGGATGTCAGACTCGACCCAGCTCAGGTAGCAAAGGCCTCTCAGGAAGCAAGGAGCAGCCCTGGTAAGGGAGAGAAATGGGCTACAGGTATAGCTCACCGAGCTGCACTTTCCTCTGAAATAGAATGCACTCTGTCTGTATATTGTAATGTATTACAAGTAAAAATAAAAACTTTCTTTGTGTTTTACCTTCCAACATGTGATCCTTTTTAATTTTTTTTAATAATTTTTCTGTATGTGTAGAATGTACTGCTGCATGCAGGTTTGTGCACCGTGTCCGTGCAATCCTCGGAGGTCAGAAGAGGTGTCCAGATTCCCTGACTGGAGTCTCTGGAATTGGAGTTTCAGAGACGGTTCTTTGGCCACCATGTGGGTGCTGGGGAATCGAACCCGGGTTCCTCTGCAAGAGCGGTTGTGGCACTCTTAACCACTAGGGCAACTCTCTCAAGCCTCTCAAATGGTGATTCTTTAGCTAAAAAATGTATTTTGTTATAGAAACTGGCTGGCTGAACTCAAGGGTTTTAAGATTTTTATTTATTTATTTTATTTATTTATTTTTTATTTATTTTGTGTTGGTAATATGTGTTTTACCTGTTTGGATATAAGTGAACCTGTAATTCTGTAAATGCCCTGGGAGGCCAAAAGAGGGTGCTGGATGCCCTGGAACTGGAGTTACAGATGGTTTGTTAGTTGACTCGTGAGTGCTCTTAACTGCTGAAGCCATCTCTCCAGCCCTCACTAAATTCTTTTTAAATTAAAATTTATTTATATTTATTTAGTGTATGTATATGTCTAGTGGACACATGGGTCATACACAAGAGAAAGTCAGAAGGACAACTTTGTGGGAGTCGTTTGTTCTCTCCTTCTACCAAATGGGCCTCTGGGAGTTGAAATACACACCATGAGTCTTGGCAGGCAACACCTTCACCTACTAAGCCATCTCATTGGCCCTTGCTCATTCATTCTATCACTGGTCTGAGAAACTGGCTGATGGCAGAGCCCAGTGCATCTGACACTCCCTCTCATTCTGTTTCTTATTGAGTGGCTCACTCCAGGGTGGGAGAGGTAGATCTCTCCTCTGAGTGAAAACCCCCATCCCAGGGACTCCTATATACCCCTACTCTGGGTGGAGAAAGCAAGTAGATATCCCAACTCCTCAGCTAAGAGAAGGTCTCCGGCTCGTGTGGACTTGCTGCTGACCTGGTCGCCAGGACTCACATCCAGCTTCCTCTGGTCTTCAGTTGGCCAGGCCGAGCCACACAGCTGGGTGCACATCAGGAAGCAGGTGCTTTTAGTTGGGGAAAACCACCTTGTAGCCCAACCAGCCTCCAAAGTCTCTTTGGTCATGTCCACTTCTAACCTTTTGCCAGAAGAAAGAAAACGAAGAGAGAGAGAGAGAGAGAGAGAGACGATAGGAGAGAGGAGAGAAGATAGAGAGAGGAAAGAGACTGACAATATTGGCTGAAAAGACAGTGTCAGTCTCAGGACAAATTCTAACTTATCAAAATATGTTTCTTACTATGTTAGCTATACTTTCTGTTCAATTGCCGGAAGTGTTGGGGGATCGATACTGGGCGTATGTTCCCAATCCACCCCTGATCCATCCTGTTAGTTGGGGTAACGAGGTACAAACCAAGTAATGACTAATAACAGTGACATGTTACGAGGTTTCAAAGATTTTTCCAACTCCCACAAAACCTCTCAAGTGATTAAATATGAGGGGCAATCTGATACATCTCCCATATGTGTAGTCTTGTGCAGATGGGTTCCTTTCGGATGTCTCCCTCTCAGCTATAGAACATTCTTAACTGATTCTCCAGATAAATCAGGTAGAGGTAAACCTAATACAAGGTTAACTTGGGAGCTGGGAATGATGACTTTAGGTTATCACACTTATAATGAATCTTTTGTATCCTTAGAAAATCCTTTATTTTTAGATAATTGCTTACAAAAATATCATGATAAAGATCAATTTGGGATTCATTCATTTAATATCCTCAGTGGCTTGAATGTGGATTTCCTGATAAAGCAGCAAAACATGTTGCTTTAGAGTCTTGAGAAGAGATCTTTGATTTTTCTATTAACAGTCTGGAATATGATTATGCTTCTTATTTGAAAAACAATTCAGATTGCTTTAATGGATATGTACCAAATACTCTGGGTGAGCCAATAAAAATATGGTTCACGCTTGGATGGGTGGCTCCAACTTTTGTGAGTTACTCTCCCTTACATAATATCATCACAATAAATCCTGGGTTATTCAGACTCTGCAGCAACGAATATTCTGTTGTTAAAAAAAAAACCCCAAAAGAAAAAAACAAATTATATTGGATTAAGAGCTTGTGTTGGCTATCCATATGGAATCTTAGCAGGAACATTGGGAAATTTAGTAATAACTGATGTAAAAAAATCTTATCACATTCAATGCAGTGAATGTATCTTAACTGATTGCATTTTTTTCAGGTTTTGATAAGTCCTGTACTGTTATAATGCTTATTCAGCGTCCTAGCTATGTAATGTTGCTAGTGGATTTGAAAGATGATCCCTGATTCGATAATTCTGCTTTACAAACTCTAAAAAACTTAAATGAATTAATAAGACCTAAGGGATTTGTAGCAGCATTAATTTTGGGGACATCTGCTTTAATTGCAATTTTAACCTCATTTGCCTTGTCCAATGCGGCTCTAGTTACCAACGTAGAGACGGCTCACTTTGTGAATGATTTAAGTAAAAATATATCAGTAGCTGCCAGGTGTGGTGGTGCACACCTTTAATCCCAGCACTTGGGAGGCAGAAGCAGGCGGATCTTTGTGAGTTCAAGGCCAGCCTGGTCTACAAAGTGAGTTCCAGGACAGCTGGGGCTACAGGGAGACCCTGTCTCAAAAAGACCAGTATATATA
>VZQC01006609.1:119951-134247 GCA_009823505.1 Rhizomys pruinosus
CAAATGAATAAGAAGTTCATGCCTGGACATTTTTGAAGGAAGGATTTCTTCTGGGAGAGCCTGAATATTTCATTCACCTTTGGAACTATGGAGGCATCATCTTAAGAATCAGGTGTAAATATATATCTTATTCAAAGTGAACATACTATCACAAGAATGTACAATTCCCAGCTCCTCTATTGTGGAGTCAGCCTGATGAGTTTTGAGAGTTCACAGCCTCATCAGACTTTGAATTCCTAAACTTGATTCTCCTGCCAACATGCCTTTTGCTTCCCGCTGTGTCTCCCTGCCATGTTGAACTGTTATAAATGTAAACCTTTAGCCAGGCGTGGTGGTGCACGACTTTAATCCTAGCACTTGGGAGGCAGAGGCAGACGGATCTTTGTGAGTTCAAGGCCAGCCTGGTCTACAGAGTGAGTTCCAGGACAGCTGGGGCTACAGGGAGACCCTGTCTCGAAAAGACCAAAAAATAAATAAATAAATAAATAAAAAGTACACATTTAAAACAAAACAAAGACATCTATCCATAAATTGTTTTGGATCATGGTATTTTATCACAATAACCAAAATTAATAAATACCCAGGGAAACACTCATACACATGAAGTCAAAGGTAAGTGTTCCTTTATAGGAGAGGAACTGAAAAATGCTACTATAGGGAAATCCAGCTGGAATTGCAGGCTGCCTTTCCAACTAGCATGCCTCAGGGCAATGTGTGGCTGAGGGTCTGGGCCCGCCCCAAGGAGGAGCAAGCAGCATGGCCTAGGTGCATGATGCTGGGTGGGGCAATGGTGAGCAGAGACGTGGAATTGTGGGACTTATGATTGGCTCTGGGAACTGCTGTCATTTATTTTATAAAAGCAGGGTGTAGCAAGCAATAAATTTGAATTTCATAGTAACATCATCACGGAATTCCCGCTCATTATTTTAATTAATTATTGTGCACATACAGGCTAAGGTAGGCCTGCATTTCATTCGGGTGGCCAGTGGGTTGGAAAGAGATTTCTTTGTGGATCACCAATCTCGGTATGTGGTGTTGTGAGTGGGTATTTTGTGAAGGGAGGAGATCAGCTGTCAGCCTGAAATTCCTGTCCAGGCTCTGGGCAGGTGAGAGGCCATGGCCATGAGTGGAATACATGTGTCCTGGGTCCAGGCTAAGGGCCTGAGTTGGAAGTATCATCCAGGCCGGGCCATGGGAAGTAGCCATCTGGCCTCTGCACTGAAGAGTCAGCTCCCCACAGTGTCTGCAAAGCAGGCACTGTGTCCCCATCCCCCTTAGCGGGGCCCCTGGTCCCTGTTTGGCATAAAAGAAAGCTTTCTACATATGACGCCACAATCATGGGGCATGGAGACCAGTTTGGTAAGCTAGAATCTCTGCAATATGGGAAATGGCATCTTTAAGGAAGTTAAGAAGACTTGGGTGATGGTGCATGCCTTTAATCCTGGCACTTGGGAGGCAGAGTCAGGAAGATCTTTGAGGATTCATGGCCAGCCTGGTCTATGGAGTGAGTTCCAGGACAGCTGGGGCTACAGGGAGACCCTGTCTTGAAAATGCCAAAAAAAAAAATAGTAAGCTAAGTTTCAGGAGGAATTGTTTTGTGATATATGGCATGTGTGTGTTGACTGTGTGCTGTGGTTTGCTGTAGCTGCTGTATTTCAAGTTGTGGCTTCCAACATGCTACTGATTAAAATGAAAGAAAACACTGTGACAGTGAATGGACAGACCTGGAGAACACTGTGTAGCTGCAGGAGTTGGAATATCACAGCTACGTCTTTGAACTATACCTGAGTAGGCAACACTGAACACAGTGACTTCCTGCTATAATGAACGTGAAACCATTGATATCAAGATTGATGATGATCAAAATGGGTCAGTTAAAATTCAATCACAGGGGGCTGTGAATAGCAACACACTCCTTTAGTCCCAGTCAGATCTCTGTGTGTTCAAGGACAGCCTGGTCTACATAGAAAATTGCCAGGCTGTCCCCAGTGGAGTCTGTGTGATTCGCTCACCAGATGGAGGCACAGGCTTCAAGGAAGTTTGCCTCCTGGGGTGGAGTGTGCTCATAGCCCTTTTTTAGGTCTTTGCTGTACTTTGCTGATTATTATCATGTGCTCTGGTATCGTAGTCCTGGGACATGGTCTCTCTAACTCCTTTGCAGTTCCAGGAAATCCGAGTCGTAAATTGGACATGGATGAGTTTTCATGGAAGGAGCTTCCCACAAATTTTCCGCCTGTAATCCAAGCTTGATTAAAGTATCAGAATAATCCTACAAAAATATAAACCCATGGGACCAACTGCAACAGCAGCAAAAGTTTTGACTAATAAAACGGTCCCCGGGAAAATCCAGCCCACAATTTTGACTAAGAATGGTCCAGCTTTCACTATAGGAAATAGACTTTAGATGCCCCTTAAATTAGAGGGAACTAACTGAAATTGACACCATCTATTTCTAGGTAGACTTTAGAATATTGATTATGATGGTATTATGAGGACCACAATGTATGGCAGAAAGGACACAGTTAACCGTCCAGGAGCAAATCTGTAGTTGAAGCAGTTCTGGTTCCCATGACTACCTTAAAAACAAGAATACAGTCCAGTCCTGAGTTAATAGCTCCCAGAGCTACCTAAGGTCAGGGTGCACTATCCCAGCCCTGGGGGAGTGCTTCTCACACCCTTAAGAGCCCATTATTCTTTAAGGGAACCAGGAAATACCAAGGAGAAGGCAAGCCTGAACTACTAGAGGAAACTTGTCAGAAAATTGAGTAAAGAGGCTGCTGTGTCATTCAGAGGTTGAGCACTATTAGCTTGCTCAGACTCCTGGGTTTGATGTCACAACTTCTAAGAAAAGAGAAAAAAATAGAAAATCCCTGAAAATAAAGTCAAACAGCAACAACGACAAAACACACCACTTCTAAACAAATTCTCAAGCTGTGGATGGCACCTATTAAAATTGTCAGGATAGCCAGATATTATGGCACACACCTTTAATCCTAGCACTTGGGAAGCAGAGGCAGGCAGATCTTTGTGAGTTCAAGGCCAGCCTTGTCTACAGTGTGAGTTCCAGGACAGCTGGTCTACAGGGAGTCCCTGTCTCAAAAAAGACACCCCCCCACCGCCCCTAAAATGTCTGATTAGTCAAGTTTCTCATCAGAAAACGTAAAGTTTTTATATTTAATAATTGAGCATGACAGCTGGATAGTTGGGGTAGCAGTTAAGACACTGCCTGTCTTTGCAGAGGACTGGGTTTGATTCTAGCTACTCACAGCTAGAAGCAAGCTATGACTCTGTCCATGAGATCCAATGCCTTCTTCTGACCTCCCTGGGTACTGCTGAACAGTATGCACTTAGTTAGGTACATGAATGTATACTAATACAGGAAAATTTTAAAAATAAATAACTATTTTTAAAATTGAGTATGGTAGGGCTTCAAAGAGAATGTAAGTAGTTGGTGTAGGTGCCAGCAAGGTTGTTCATGAAGAAAAAAATTCTTGTGGGCAAACTTCATGACCTGAGATTTACCCTTGTGTCCATAGAGGGTAAGGAGAGAACCAACTCCTGCAGGTTGTCTGAATCCATACCCTTATACATACATCTGGGTGTGGATGAAGACAGACAGGTAGACAGCCAGACAGCAACATACATGTAACACACACATTAACACACACAGAGTAGACAGAAGATATCAATTAATAATATCAAAATTTTTGAAAAGTAGCACTTGTGATGGCCACATATTTATTCCAGCTCTGGTGAGGTAGCCATACCTGGGGTATAGATAGATTAGATTGATGATTGATTGATTTGATTGATTTTGATTTTGACAGAAGCAATCAATGAATCAATCTAGGTTTAAAAAATATGAGCTTTGTGGTCATGTCTTTAATCCCAATACTCTGAGGCAGAAGGAGGATCTCTGTAAGATCAAGGGCCACCCTGGTCTACACAGTGAGTTCCAGAGCAGTTTGAATTACAAAGGAACCCTGTCTTAAAAAATAAGAGACCAAAATTATAAAGAAAGAGAAAGAAAAGAAAGCTGGTGTGGTGGATAATGCCAAGAATTTCAATGCTCACTAAAAAGAAAAGCCTGATTCTGTATGATGTCGATGTCATCCTTAGCAGAACACAGAGCTCAGCAGTCTAGGCTAAAGAGTGGGATCCTGATTTTCTTTCTTTAGACACCCCCCCATGAGTGTGTGTGTGTGTGTGTGTGTGTGTGTGTGTGTTCATGCATAAATAGTCCCTTGTTGCATGGTGCATGTTTGGAGGTCAGAGTAAAGATTACAAGTATTGCTTCTTAACCTTCCACCAAACACAAACATCTTCACATCCATTTATGATCACCTGAACAGAACATCTCCTTCCCCAGATATCTGTGACTGAGGAAGAATCCTCTCTCAATCATTCCTCCATGAGATTATTCTGTTCAGTGTACAAAGTCTTCTCCATAGGGCACGTTAGAGCAACCCCCTTTCTGAATCAGGGATGAGTCGGCAAGGCCTGAAAGACAAATACAGGGTATGAAGAATCACACTGGGCTTGGAAACTGGGTTTCCTGATATCCAGATATGTGTTATCACTGAAGTATAATTAGACTTGGGTTTGGGAAGAGATGGATTGGAGTGAGAGGTGGACCCTGGTGAATTCAGAGTGAGTCAGGGCTACTCATTTGTACATTTTTCAAAGAGAGACATGGGAGTGTTACAGAAAGGCTAAAGACTTCACCAGTTGTTCTCTGTCCCAGTGTCCATCCCTTCCATAGGTGCCTCTATCCTCATCTGACTGAGGATCTCTGTTTACACTGATGCACCGGCCTACACTGCACAGCCCATGAGTCCCCACTGGAGCAGCCTCTGTAGGCCGACGACATTGCCTGGCCTGCACACAGACCAGGACAGAAGCCTGGATGGGTTTTGAGTTGGCAGATTCTATCTTTCCTTGCCTGCATCCTTGTCTATAAAAACAGGAATGATAAAAAAATAATAAAATGGACCGGGCGTGGTGGGCACACCTTTAATCCTAGCACTTGGGAGGCAGAGGCAGGTGGATCTTTGTGAGTTCAAGGCCAGCCTAGTCTACAGAGAGTTCCAGGCCACGAGCCTACAGGGAGACCCTGTCTAAAAGACCAAAAATAAATAAATAAATAAATATAAATAAATAAATAAATAAATAAATAAATGTAAGCTAATTTGTGAGAAAAAAAAAACAGGAACTAGGGTCTGATGAGGGTTTAGCCCTGAAATGTGTACTGCCTTTTCCAACTTTATATACATACATATATTATATATATAAAAACAAAGTCTAATACAATAATGAAGACTAAGTAACTTTCCAAAAGCTTGGCGTATTTTTTTAAGCTTGGTGTATTTTATAATGCCTGTTTTTTATGATTTAAAAATATAAAGTGTTGATTCAACCATAGGTAGTAATTGGACCACATTAATTAGTGTTTGGTGCTTGGGGTACAGGAGTTAACCACATGGAAGTCTATATTTGCAGAATCCAGTTTATGTTAATAGGACTAGTTGCCTGCCTTATTTTATCAAGTAGGGACTGGCAGTATATGTTTGTTGATGACATAAAGGCATCTGAAACAATATTAGGAAAAAATATACAGGAAAAAATTCAAGGAATTATATCCAATACTTAACTCTGCAAAACAATTTTTATACATATTTGTTGTATCTCATGAGAATGAAAAGAGACATTTTCCTACCTTTGCATTTGTGGGAAGATATTCCTTACTANTCTGTTGCATTTAGGGTTCATCTATTGTTGTCTCTCAAGTGTTTTTAGCTGCAGTGTTAGATCATTCACTTGTGTTCTTTCTGTTTTTCTAATGTAGGCACCCAGGGCTATAAACTTACCTCTTAGGACTGCTTTTTTTCCTTCTATTACTTCTTTTTTTCATTTTTTAACAATAAGTAATAATTTATGAGTACAAGCATCCTTTATGTAAAACCAATTTACAAGCAGTTGTACCCAAACCCACACAGCCCAAGGGTCCCACCATCCACCTGGGGGGGCTTGTATGTTCAATCAAGTTGATCAAATAAGTGTCCAGTCTATATTGCTATAGTTTCACCATTCACCCCAATCATAGTCCTTGTGTTCTACCACACCCCCTCTTCTGCAGATTGTTCCCTAGGCTTAGAAAAAGGGCACAGGTGGATGAGAAGCAAAACAGTCTATGTTCTCTGGAGCTGTCGTTTTGGACTCTGGTAAATTCTGGCTGTTTCCTTTCATGGGCTGACAGTTTGTCCAGGAATAACCTTTTGATCCTACTAATGAAGCACAAGCAATTAGTTATATAGGTATTTAAACAGTACTAATTGTTATGGTAGGTTACTTTGGTATAGACACAGATGTTGGATGGTATGCTAATCCATAAATTACATTTTTCTGTAAAATATGACAGGGTCTTACTGTGGCTCACAACATCTCCTAACCACTAGAGGATGTAAGCTTGTGGCATCAGCCATGGGTTATTCCTCCAAGGAGAGAGCTAATAGTAGCCAATTAGATTTGGGATATACAGGCTGCCACTGCTGCAC
This sequence comes from Rhizomys pruinosus, assembly GCA_009823505.1. Taxonomy (NCBI): domain Eukaryota; kingdom Metazoa; phylum Chordata; class Mammalia; order Rodentia; family Spalacidae; genus Rhizomys; species Rhizomys pruinosus. Next base: position 126,506 of record VZQC01006609.1, read on the forward strand.
AGTATTTCTAGGCAGGTGAGGTGTAGCTGGTGCTGACAGAGGAGTCTTGCTTGACTCAAGGAGACCTATATTTGCTTTATTGGTTTAGTGGCCTTTGGTAACTCTCTCTGGTATTCCAGAGACCAACTGTACACTTGCAAGTGCTGTCTGATTGCATCTTTCCCATGCTTACATCAGGTCTTTGACAGCAGGGCCTTATCACCTCTCTTCTTGCAGGTATCCCAGTTTACAGGCAAGAAGCCTTTACCTTTTGGGGGGGGGCTTGGATCCCCTGGCCAACATCTCCTTGGTAGAATAATCCATTGCTGATATCAGAGCTCTCCTGTATCAATATATTTTGCTAAAGTGCACAGCTCAAGGAGACTTTAGTATTATATTTGGTTCCGAATAGAGAATAATCCTTTTCACAGTTCCTATTCTATTAGTCAATTAAAGAAGGCGGTTTTATCAGTTTTATAAGAGATTACCTCTATAACAGTTGGCACCAATTTACAGTTAAAAGCTTGTTTGGATGCTTCACCAGCAGTGATGCAGGGAGTAGCCTATGCTGAAGCTATGAAGAGTCAACATTTTAGCACCTTTGTATCAAAATTGAAGGGAAGCCAAGCAGAGGGAAAAGGTATCTGCTTCTCTTGTGGTCAGGAAGGACACATGAGTAAAAACTGTCCTACTAAAGGCAGACAAACCCCTTCAAATAATAATAATAGAAAAAACTCAACCCCAGGACTCTGCCCTAGGTGTAAAAAGGGTAGACACTGGAGAAATGAATGCAAATCCAAACACCATAAGGATGGAACCCCTTTGACCTCCAAGGAGGAAAAGGAGACAAAAAACAAGGAGAGGGGCAAGCCCTCAGCCCCGTAAATGAAAGAGGGATTTCATGTAAATATACATCTGAAAGCAAAAACTTAAATCCAGATGCTCCCGAGTATAATCACAAATGTACTCAAACTCTTTTTGATTTGCCTAAAGCAACTCCGGGGAGTGCAGGTTTGGATTTGTCAGCAGTTAAAGATTATATTTTGTCTATGGAAGATGGGGTTCAGTTGATAAATACATTAATACAGGGGCCCCTTCCAGAAGGGACCTTTGGTCTTATATTAGGCAGAAGCTCAAATTACAAAAAATATTTGGAAGTTCTTCCAGGAGTCATAGATGCAGATTATCAAGGAGAAATTAAAATTATGGTTAGACCTCTTAAAGAGACTATACAAATTCACAAGAATCAATGTATTGCCCAATTATTGTTAATTCCCTATGTAAAAACTCCTAATCCAATTTTAAAACAAGAAAGAGGCAATCAAGTCTTTGGGTCCACTGAGGTGGTGGCCTGGATACAAGAAATTACTCATCAGAGGCCTCTAAAGACTATTTATGTGGAGGGAAAAGCCATTAAAGGTCTATTGGACACAGGGGCTTATAGATCATGTATAGCTGCAAAGGATTGGCCTTCCAGTTGGCCAGTTCAAAAAACATGGTCAACGTTGGTAGGGCTTGGGTCTGCAAACAACGTGGTACAAAGCTCAAAACTCCTACAATGGGTGTGTGAACAGAAAGTGGGGAACTTTCAGCCTTATATCATTTCATCCTTACCCTTCTTTCTCTGGGGAAGAGATATTATGGAAGAGATGGATGTACACTTAGTGACATCTGATAATTTGGGTATTCAAAATTTTTCATAGGGGCTGCTGATGAATTGTATGCAGATGAAATATCATGGAAAGATGATTCGCCTGTATGGGTGGATCAGTGGCCCTTAACACAAGAAAAGATACAGGCAATAGAACAGTTGGTTAAAGAACAGCTAGACAAAGGACATATAGAGCCTTCTAATAGCCCATGGAATACTCCTGTATTCGTGATTAAGAAAAAATCAGGTAAATGGAGACTCTTACAAGATCTAAGCGCCGTAAACAAAACTATGCATGATATGGGGACCTTGCAACCTGGCCTCCCTTCACTTGTAGCAATACCTGCACGTTTGTATATAATAGTCATAGACTTACAAGATTGCTTTTTTACTATAAAATTACATCCTTCTGATGCTGAAAGATTTGCTTTTAGTGTACCCTCTGTGAACTTACAAAGGCCATATCAGAGGTATCAATGGAAAGTTTTACCTCAGGGTATGAAAAACAGTCCCACATTATGTTAAAAATATGTGGATCAAGCTTTACAAATAATAAGAGAAAATTATAAAGATGCTTACATAATACATTATATGGATGACATCCTCTTAGCTGCAAAAACTAAAGAAAGAGCTAATACAATATTACAAGATATGATCAAAAAATTAACATCATTTGGATTGATTATAGCTCCAAAAAAAATACAACACAATAGGCCTATACATTATTTAGGAAAAGTCTTATATGATGAATACATCATGTCTCAAAAAATGTCAATAAGACTAGACAAATTACGAACTCTTAATGATTTTCAAAAATTATTAGGGAATATTAATTGGGTTAGGCCTTATCTGAAAATTACAACTGGGGAGTTACACCCTTTGTTTGATATATTAAAAGGAGACAGTAATCCAAAATCCCCAAGACAATTAACCCCAGAAGCAGTTGAAAAGCTGATATTAATTGAGAAAAAAAATTATCAGAAGCTAAGGTAAAGCAGCTAAATTATTCACAGGAATGGGATTTATTAATAATAAAAACAGAATATACTCCTACAGGATGTCTGTGGCAAGTGGGAGTGTTGGAATGGATACATTTGCCACATACACAAATAAAAATGGTAGCATCTTACCTATTTTTAATAACTCAAGTAATTATTAGAGGAAGACAGAGATCTAAAGTATTATTTGGTAAAGAAATGCAAAATATTGTAGTTCCTTTCAACAGACCACAATTTGAATTGCTCCTGCAAAACAATGAAGATTGGGGTTTAGCTTTACAAGGTTTTGCAGGACAAGTAAAATATCATTTGTCTCGAGACAAAAATTTAAAATTTGTACAAGAGACAGAAATAATATTTGTGCAAAAATTTTCTCATGAACCTCTAGATGACAGTCTTGTGGCTTTTACAGATAGTTCCTCAAATGGTGCCTCTGTGGTATATGTGCCAGACAGACCACCTATAATAAGAAAAACAGAAGGTGTTTCAGCTCAGCAAGTGGAAATTATTTCAGTCACTTTAGCTTTATGAGAACTATCTCAGCCCTTAAACTTGTACACAGATTATAAGTATATTGTCAACTTGTTTCCTCATATAGAAACAGCTTTGCTGTCTGGACAATCTACAATTTTACCTTATTACAAAAATTACAACAAGCAATACATCAAAGACAACATAAAGTGTATATAGGCCATATTAGGGGACATACTCAACTACCAGGGCCTTTGGGTCAAAGGAATTTTATGGCTGACTTGTATACTAGGGGAATTGTAACAGCCACCGCTTTGGAACAGGCACAAGAAAGTCATGAGTTACATCATCAAAATGCCTTAGCATTAAAAAGAATGTTTAATATAACCAGAGAACAGGCAAGACAAATAGTAAAACACTGTGTTCATTGTCCTAAATGTATATCATCCTTTAAAAAATGGGAGTAAATCCTAGAGGATTAAAGGCAGGGGTGCTATGGCAAATGGATGTTACGCATATCCCAAAATTTGGAAAACTTGCTTTTGTACATGTGACTATAGACACGTATTCACACGTCATACATGCTACTGCTAGGACGGGAGAAGCAGTAAAGGATGCAGTTCAACATCTGATTCAATGTTTTTCTTTTATGGGAATACCCTCAAAAATTAAGACTGACAATGCTCCAGCCTACACAGCTAAAGCCTTTCAACAATTCTGCCACATATGGAAAATTGAGCATGTCACAGGAGTCCATTATAATCCTCAGGGTCAAGCTATAATTGAGCGAGTTCATCAAACTTTAAAAATTCAACTACAAAGGTTTAAAAATAGTAATATGTATTATCCACCATATCAAGCCCTAAATCATGCACTATTTACTATCAATCATTTAAACACAAATTAGGAAGGTCTGACTCCCATGCAGCAGCATTGGGAAACCACTGCGTTAAAAACACAACCAAAAGTAAAATGGAAAGATTTGCTAAGTGGCACCTGGAAAGGCCCCAATATTTTAATAACTTCAGGAAGAGGGTATGCATGTGTGTTTCCACAGGATGCAGACACTCCAATTTGGATCCCAGACCGGCTCATTAGACACTGCAGACTCCAAGATGTGGAGAAGAAAGAAAAGGAGACTAATGAGCAACACTCAGCGTTGGCTTCAGTGACTGACAGTGATGCCATGCTCCACCAAAAACACAAAGGAATCGAAACCACCAACCTGGGGTTGAATCAAGAAGCTGACAAGATTGGCTGAAAAAGTGTCAGCCTCAGGACAAATTCTAACTTACCAAAATATGTTTCTTGCTATGTTAGCTATACTTTCTGTTCAATTGCCGAAGTGTTGGGGGATCAATACTGGGCATATGTTCCCAATCCACTCCTGATCCATCCTGTGGGTTGGGGGTGACGAGGTACAGATCAAAGTAATGACTAATAACAGTGACATGTTAGGAGGTTTCGAGGATCTTTCCAACTCCCAAAAAACCTCTCAAGTGATTGAATATGAGGGACGATCTGATACAGCTCCCATATGCGTAGTCTTGAGCGGACGGGTGCCTTTCGGATGTCTCCGTCTCAGCTATAGAACATTCTTAACTGATGCTCCAGATGAATCAGATAGAGGTAAACCTAATAAAAGGTTAATTTGGGAGCTTGGAATGATGACTTTAGGTTATCACACTTATAATGAATCTTTTGTATCCTTAGAAAATCCTTTATTTTTAGATAATTGCTTACAAAAATATCATGATAAAGATCAAGTTTGGGATTCATTCATTAAATATCCTCAGTGGCTTGAATGTGGATTTCCTGCTAAAGCAGCAAAACACGTTCCTTTAGGGTCTCAAGAAGAGATCTATGATTTTTCCATTAACAGTCTGGAATATGATTATGCTTCTTATTTGAAAAACAATTCAGATCGCCTTACTGGATATGTACCAAATACTCTGGGTGAGCCGATAAAAAGATGGTTCACACCTGGATGGGTGGCTCCCACTTTTGTGAGTTACTCTCCCTTACATAATATCAACACAATACATCTGGGTTCTTCAGACTCTTTGCAGCTGTGAATATTCTGTTATTGAAAAAAACCCGAAAGACAAAAACAAATTATATTGGAGTAAGAGCTTGTGTTGGCTATCCATATGGAATCTTAGCAGGAAAATTGGGAAATTTAGTAATAACTGATGTAGGAAAATCTTATCACATTCAATGCAGTGAATGTATCTTAACTGATTGCATTTTTTCAGGTTTTGATAAGTCCTATTCTGTTATAGTGCTTATTCAGCATCCTAGCTATGTAATGTTACCAGTGGATTTGAAAGATCCCTGGTTCGATAATTCTGCCTTGCAAACTAAAAAACTTAAATGAATTAATAAGACCAAAGAGATTTGTAGCAGCATTAATTTTGGGGATATCTGCTTTGATTGCAATTCTAACCTCGTTTGCCTTGTCCACTGCGGCTCTAGTTACCAACGTACAGATGGCTCACTTTGTGAATGATTTATGTAAAAATATATCAGTAGCTTTAGCTCATCAAAGAACAATAGATAGAAAATTAGAAGCAAAAGTAAATGCCCTAGAAGAAGTAAGTATAGCTATAGGCCAAGAAGTCCAAAATTTAAAGGTACAGCTCTCTACTCGCTGTCATGCTAGCTTTAAATATATTTGTGTAACACCTTTGCAATATAACTCTCTGGACTGGAATGCTACTAAAAATCCTTTGCTTGGAGTATGGAAGGATAATGATATAACTCATGATATGCTGGATTTACAGCAACAAATTACAGATATAAGTAAGGCTCATTTGGACTTGGAGGGCCTTGGATCTCTAGCAAAATCTTTGCAAGAGGGCTTCGAAGCCATCAATCCCACGGGATGGCTACATACAATCATAACCTTAATAGTAATTGGAGGCATTGTTCTCCTATTTATTCTTATTTTTTCAGTCACCCTTCGCATGATCCTGAGATTGGTTTTCGTAGTACAATGAGATGTATATAAGCTTCAATTAAAAAATAAAAAAGGGAGAGATGCCACACTGTCCCCAGTGGAGTCTGTGTGGCTCGCTCACTAGATGGAGTCGCAGGCTTCAAGGAAGTTAGCCTCCTGGGGTGGAGTGTGATCCTAGCCCTTTTTTAGGTCTTGGTTGTACTTTGCTGATTATTATCATGTGCTCTGGTATCACAGTCCTGGGACATGGTCTTTCTAAGTCCTTTGCAGTTCCAAATAATCCGAGTCATAAATTGGACATGGATGAGTTTCCAGGGAAGGTGCCTCCCACAAACTTTCTGCCTGTCCTCTAAGCTTTGATTAAAGTACCAAAATAATCCTACAAAAATATAAACCCATGGGACCAACTGCAACAGCAGCAAAAGTTATTTGTACCTTATAATCCAAATAAAGTTAAGGAGTTTCTTAAATTAGCTAATAAAATGGTCCAGCTTTCATTATAGGAAATAGACTTTAGATGCCCCTTAAATCACAGGGAACTAACTGAAATTGACACCATCTATTTCTAGGCAGACTTTAGAATATTGGTTAGGATGGTATTATGAGGACCACAATGTATGGCAGAAAGGAAACAGTTAACCATCCAGGAGCAACTCTCTAGTTGAAGCAGGTCTGGTTCCCATGACTACCTTAACCACAAGAATACAGTCTAACCCTGAATTATTAGCTCCCAGAACTACCTGAGGTCAGGGTGAACTTTCCCAGCCCTGTAGGAATGCTTCTCACCCCCTAAAAAGCACATTATTCTTCAAGGGACTCCGCACTATTAAACACAATCATTGTTTCAAACAAAGGAGAAAATGTTAGAACCAGGTTAAAAAGAAACTAATTGAAAGGAAAGAATTCTTATAAGTTAAAAAGAAACCATACTCATATCTAAAGATTATCACAAGAGAAAAAACTAGCCAAGAACATATGTTACAAAACTTGGTATCTGCAGTCTCGCATCAGGGGCACAAAAGCAACATAAATCTTTGATTTCCTGTGAATAGTTCTATTGCTTTCAAAATGATTGATCTCAAAAGTTCTGTATAATCTTGCTAATCACATGAATAAACAATGTGATCCTTTTGCCAACTTTTTCTGTATAAAAACTAATGCTTATGAAAAAGTAAAGTGCACTCAGACTCAAGCCTTTTGGTGTCTGTGTGTCATTTCTCACTGAATCCCTGCCCACCTACTCTTCTCCCTGTTCCCGTCGGACTGATTGCTCCCGGCTCCGCTGGTCAGTCGCAAGCCTTGCTGAGTTCCTACCTTTAAGGGGAATGCTTCTGTCATTTCCCCATTTAGGATGATATTGGCTGTGGGTTTCCTGTATATGGCTTTGATTACATTGAGGAATGATCCCTCCATTCCAATTCCCTCTAGGACTTTAAACATGAAGAGATGCTGGATTTTGTCAAAGGCTTTCTTTGCATCAATTGAGATGATGGTATGGTTTTTGTCTTTCAGTCCATTTATATGTTTGATGATATTTATTGATTTTCATATGTTGAACCATCCCTGCATCTCTGGTATGAATCCAACTTGGTCATGATGGATGATCTTCTTGATGTGGGTCTGTATGCGATTTGCCAGTATCCTGTTTAGAATTTTGGCATCTGTGTTCATTAGGGAGATGGGT
>VZQC01006609.1:146980-166055 GCA_009823505.1 Rhizomys pruinosus
TTATATATTCTGGAAATCAATGCTTTGTCAGATGTATCTGCAGTGAAGGTTTCCTCCCACTCTGTGGGATTTCTCTTCACTTCCTTGATTGTTTCTTTTGATGTACAGAAGCTTTTGAGTTTAATGAGGTCCCATTTGTCAATTGTCGACCTTAATTCTTGTGCAGCTGCTGTCTGATTTAGGAAGTCTTTTCCTATGCCTATGTCTTGTAGGCTGCTGCCAACTTTTTCCTCCATTGCCTTCAGAGTTTGGGGGTTTACATTGAGGTCTTTAATCCATCTGGAGTTGACTTTTGTACAGGGCAAGAGGTAGGGGTTTAATTTCATTCTTCTATAAGTGATGATCCAGTTTTGCCAACACCACTTGCTGAAGATGCTGTCTTTTTTCCATTGTGTCTTCTTGGCCCCCTTGTCAAATATGAGGCGGCTGAAAGTGTATGTGCTCAAGTTTGGATCTTCTGTTTTGTTCCATTGGTCAACAGGTCTGTTTTTGTGCCAGTATCAGGCTGTTTTTATGACTATAGCCCTGTAGTATAGGGGGTTGGGGTTTCTTACCCACTTCCTTACTCTATGCTGGGATTTTGTCTTGTTTGAGCTTTTGTAGGACAGGTGCTGTCACCATTGCTGTGAGTCCATATGAGTGACTGAGCAGCTGTCTGGATGACCTCTTCCTTGTGCTCATCTGCTCCTTCTGGCTCTTACAATCTTCCCACCCCCTCTTCTTTTTAAAAAAATTTTTTTTTAATTTTATTTATTTCTGTATGTGTATCAATGTACTGTCTGCATGCAGGTCTGTGCACCCGTGTCGTGCAATGCCGCAGAGGTCAGAAGAGGGTCTTGGATTTCCCTGGAACTGGAGTTCTCCTGGAATTGGAGTTTCAGACGGTCTCGGCCGCCGTGTGGGTGCTGGGGATTGAACCCGGGTCCTCTGTAAGAGCGGTCGGCGCTCTTAACCACTAGGCCATCTCTCCAGCCCTCCCACCCCCTTTTCTACAATGATCCCTGACCCTTGGGAGGCCGAGGTTTGAAACAGGCGTCCTCGTCAGGGCTCAGCGCTCTGTGGTCTCTTGTTCTCTGCACACTGGCCTTGCTCTGCTTTCTATGGGCCTCCCGATGGAAGATGCGGCCTACTCTGAGGGCGGGTCTCCCCCCCCCCCCTTTGTTAAACTGCCCTGGAAACACCTGCACAGACAGGAAACACTCTCTGAATCACAGAGCTGCCCAGTGGTAGAACTCAAACTGGCACCAGAGCTTTTTCAGCACCTCTCTACAGCTCTTTCAGACCCTGATGTGACAAGGACAAACCTGGGACATGGAGCAATTACTCTGTCAATGTATCTAATGTCTCCTTGGGCTTCAAGGCCACTGAGGTACAGCAGCCCTGGTGATGTGGGTGTGGGACCATCCAGTTTGAATTAGGGGCTTGTTCTCAGCTAGCTTCCCTCAGGGCACAATGTGGGAGTCATGGGATTCCTCTGACCCCGCCCCAAGAGGGAGCAACGTGTCCCAGGCACATGAGGCTTGCAGAGCAGCAGTATACAGGGTGTGAGACTGGGGTCTGTGATTGGCTCTGGGAGATGATGTCATTTTGCTTATAAAAGTGACTTGCACATGCAATAGAATTCTCCATTCCCATCATTACACAGAACTCCCAGGTCCATTATCTTTGCACATATACAGGCTGAAGCAGGCCTGGATTTCAAGTGTCAGTGGCTAGTGGGTTGGATGGGGATCTATCAGATTGCCAACCTGGTAAGCTAGTGCAGGGTTGGACGGAGACCAATCAGGTCACCAACCTGTGGAGTGGACTGTGAGTGGATGTAGACTGAAGATAGCCCATCAGCCATCAGCCTGAAATTCCTGTCGAGAGACCAGCAGTCTTTGGGCAGGTGGGAAAGCCTGGCCAGACGGAAGCGCTCTGCTTCCCAGGCTAAGGACCTGGGTTGGAAGCACCCCTCAGGTCCAGTTATGAAAGTAACCAACTGACCTCTGCAGTGAGGGGTCAGCTCCCTACAGTGACCGCAGGTGGCCACTGCTCCCCCTCCCTTAGCAGGACTGTGATGTATCTGTTCATAGCAAGAGAAGCTTCCTACATGTGGGTAGTCTGGACAAGATGCTAGGAACTTGGATTGGAAAATCAGAGCTTATTTCCTCTGCAACGTTACCTTGGCCACCTCACCACTGTGACTTTCTCTCTCTCTTTATATATATATTATTATATATATATAAATATATATTTACATATATATATATATATGTGTGTGTGTGTGTGTGTGTGTGTGTGTGTGTGTGTGTGTGTGTCTTTTCGAGACAGGGTCTCCCTGTAGCCCCAGCTGTCCTGGAACTCACTCTGTAGACCTTGAACTCACAAAGATCCTCCTGCTTCTGCCTCCCAAGTGCTGGGATTAAAGGCATGCGCCACCATGCCTGGCTACCACTGTGACTTTCTATCTTCTGTTTTCCCACTAGAAAAGCTGCTCAATGAGAGCAATCCTTGTTGGTGAGTCTACTACTTCGTGATGAAGGAGCACAACCCTGAAATACCCAGTTCATCTTCACAAAGGCCCTAGTGGATGGACATAATTATTACTACCTTTCAACTCTTTTTTAAATATTAAAATTTTTTATTCATTTTATTTTATGTGTATGAGTGCTTTGTTTGCATATATGTAAGCACACCTATGCACATAATGACCTCAGAGGCCAGATGAGGGTGTATAGTGCCCTGGAACTGGAGTTATGGATGGCTGTCACCTGCCATGTGGGTTCTAGGAACTGAACTGGAGTCCTCTGCCAGAGCAACCAGTGCCCTTAACCACTGAGCCATCTCTCTAGCCCCCCATTCTTAGATCTAAAACTGTGCAAACCCCAGATAAAAGACAGGCACAGGAGGCTTAATCACTCCGGGAACATATTTACTTCAGGAATTGCCAGGACTGGCTACACGTTGGCACATGGCAGGGCAGTCAGCAAGATGATGACTGGGCCACGCCCCTTTATAGCCAAGGGGTGGGAACCCCAGGTAAAGGGAAAGAGGTCATAAGACTGACAGCCTCTGGAGAAAGTGGACATCTGTGTGTCCCTTGGGATTCTGGGAAACCCAGACCTAACATTCCAGCCTTTTGATTATGATAAGGGAAGGGGGCATTGTTCCCTCTTCTGGATCTGCTTCAGAGCTGAAGGCAGGGTGAAGTCTCGGGTGGAAAGAGGGTGTCAGGCTGGAGAGTTAGAATCTGGTCTCCATCTTGGCTGCTCTGGGTGCCTGGTATTTTTGGTCCAGATAGATAGTGGCCAGTAGTTGGTGGACAGTTTCTCTGCAACTGAAAAGACAAGCTGGTAAAGTCTTATGTGAGTGTACCAGTACACGGACTTCCCAGTACCAACAGAGGGCCTAGTAGGTGCATTAGCAATTGGAGGGTCCCTGTCTAGAGTCTCCAGAGGAAGAGAGGACCTGTACTCTATTCTGAGGAATTGGAAAAGAGTTTTAGTTCATAGGGCTCCAGAATGAGAGCCAGCATAACCATGAAAATATAAAAGGTGGGATTTTCTAGCATGGCACAGTAGATCTGTCACCTATCTCTGAGGTATTTTCGAGTATGGCACAGTAGGTCTCTCACCTATCGCTCTGGCAATAAGGTATATGTTATTTTATTTTTCTTTTGATTATATTTTTCCTGTTGGGGTGTTTAAAACCATACAGTTAGCTCAGATAAATTAAATTAGTTTTGTTGTTAAGGTCAGTTGAGATTCTGGTCTTTAGGGGTCACTCAGGCCTTGCACCTGGCTCTTTTTATCCTGAAAGTAAAACCTAATTTTTGTTAAAAATGTTAAAAGTAACAGGTGCAAAGTATAACAGTGATATATAAAACATTTTTAGTATGTATGAGTAATTTATATATGTCCATTTTACCTGAGATTGTAACAAGGTGTGTAGTACATGCAAGCGGATGGGGTTAGAATTTTGGTTGTAGCTGGGCGTGGTGGCGCATGCCTTTAATCCTAGCACTTGGGAGGCAGAGGCAGGCGGATCTCTGTGAGTTCAAGGCCAGCCTGGTCTACAGAGTGAGTTCCAGGACAGCTGGGGCTACAGGGAGACCCTGTCTCAAAAACACCAAAAAAAAAAAAAAAAGAATTTTGGTTGTAAAATTAATTTTTATAGTAATAGTAATGAATCTTTATGATAACAGTGCAACAATTATCTCAGATAAAATAGTCAAAATTATAACATTTAAGACTGTCCACAGGTTGGACAGTACTGAGAATCTCCAGCTGTGGAAAACAATTTCCTTGTAATAAAGATATGAATATATTGAAATAATTAATTTTAGTGATGACACTTCCCAAGGCCGAGATGGCTAATACAGTTTCCTTATCATGCTATCATTGACATCTTGTACCTTTAGTTCTAAAATTATGAAGTTATTGAAATATTTTAACAAATGATGGAAAACAGAATTATAGATCAAATTTGTACCAAAGGCTAGCCATAACTAAAGTTACAATACAATAATTGAAGACAGTTTAAACAAGGGAGAAGCTAAAGAATGAGGAGGCAGGAGACATTCAGTCCTGCCAAGGAAGTGCAAACCAAGACAATTCAGCAGTTGACAATACCAACAGCCTTTTAGGCTGTTTCATTGGAGGGAAGAGAATGCAGTTTATAGGTGTCCAGGGGAAGCCGTGAGCCACTGTCCAGGGGCCAGAGTAGGAATAAATCCAAGGATTTTGGTCTCTGGTCAGAGGGACAGTGGCACAGCTGTCAGAAGCCTGATTAAGTAGAAGAAGAGAAAGCACACACCTGTTAGTGAACCTATAAGGGTCAAAAAACATGTCTCCAGGGATCTGAAAACAAGAAAAGCAACCTGAGAGGAAGGTGAAGTCAGAATATCTGTAAACAAACCAAAACACCTTAAAAGTTTAATTTGAAGATTGAATTCAGTATAACACATAACAAAATCTTCAGATAACCAGTGTAGGAACTTAGGAACCTGGGTTCAAATAAGGCCTTTGAAAAAGTTTAAGAGGCAATGCCAAAAGTAAGTTTAATTTTTTTTCTTTTGGCCCAGGATAGAATGAAAGAACCTTGAAGTGGCCACTTTGTTTTGACAGAAATCAACACACAGAGAATGTGGACACATGACAGTTACATGACTGTCAGACACATGGGAGAACGGTTAACACACAGACAGGTTGGACAAACACATGACTTAATTGTATCCTTTATATCTGGACGATGGGAAATCCCTTTTTTCTAAACTCTCATAGCTAAGTGTCAGTGCCCAGAATAACTTGATGTTAAGTCACAGAAAGTTCTCAGTTCCCTGATCTGCTTCATACCTTAGTCTAAAGTTGTCCATGGCTGTGCAGAGCTGTGGAACCATTACTTTTTGATTGTCACATTCACACACAATCATTTAGAGTTTAAGACATTTTTTAAATTAACTCCATTAAATTACTGTTGTATTTAAAATGGGTCGATTTCACTAAATGCCTGTTCTAACTAAACTAATAGTCCTCTTAAATGGGGCCAGCTCCCTGGCATCCTACCATGATGTGTGTGTGTGTGGGGGGGGGGTTGCTGATCTGGTGAGAACAGCACAGCTTGCCTGTTTCCAACAGGTGCTGGGTTTACCTGCTAATTTAATGAGAATAACTTTATGGTTAGTGGAAAAATCAAAAGTCCTTTCCTTAAGGGGAAGCAGCTTGGTAAAATCTTGATGCCTGAGGCCAGTTCCTGAAGCCTGCTGAGACGGGGTGTGGTGGACACACCTTCTTAATCTCATATACAGACACAGACACGTATCCAGAGCAGAAACAAAAACTGGATTTCTGAATAAAATGGGATTTATGGAGAACACTGATGAAGTGGGGAGCCTGGTCAAAATGTAAAATCTGAAATGATCCCTTGAAAATAGGTAAAAGTCTTATAAACAAAAATATAAAAAAAACACAAAACAGCGTTTGTTAAAAGCCAGCAGATAATGTAAAAATCGTAAGCAATTACTCTGTAAAAACATTAACTGTACCCATATAAAAGTAAAAATGGAAAAATTATTTTATTTTGAAACAGACAAAAAAATGGTAAAAACAAAACTCAGCTAATCTGACAAAACGGTGCAAACTCCAGATAAAAGATAGGCACATGAGGCTTAGTCACTCTGGGAACATATTTACTTCAGGAATTGCCAGTACTGGCTACCCGTTGGCACATGGTGGGGCAGTCAGCAAGACGGTGACTGGGCCATGCCCCTTTATAGCCACTGGGCGGGACCTCAGGTAAAGGGGAAGAAGAGGGCATAAGATCGACAGCCTCTGGAGGAAGTGGACATCTGAAGGAATGTGTCCCTTGGGATTCTGGGAAATCCAGACCTAACGCCCATCACACACACACACACACACACACACACACACACACACACACACATACATGTAAAATACAGAGAGGAGAGGGGAGGCATTGGAGGAGGGTCCCCTGCACCGTGTCACCTGGGTGCTCTGTGTTCTTCCCAGGTCAGTCTGATTCCAAAGCCCCGGAGTTCAACCTCTGGAGAATTATGGGATTTGTGGAGCTTTCAGATTCCTACTAGGTGGGAAATACCAGAATTTTAAAGTCTTCTATCAGCCGGGCATGGTGGCGCACGCCTTTAATCCTAGCACTTGGGAGGCAGAGGCAGGCGGATCTTTGTGAGTTCAAGGCCAGCCTGGTCTACAGAGTGAGTTCCAGGACAGCTGGGGCTACAGGGAGACCCTGTCTTGAAAAGACCAAAAAAATAAAATAAAATAAAAAAAATAAAGTCTTCTCTCTTGTTAGGATAGGGAAATAATGAGGGCCTCAGAACAAGAGAAGGGTAGGGTCTGCTATCACAAACGCCAAGAGGGGTGGGGGCAGCACCCTGGGCTAAGTCAGAGGCTGCCCCTCAGTGCCCCTCACCTTTCAGTCTGAGCTGGATATGGAAGTGCCTTTCTTCCCTCAGGTGTTTCCCTTCTCTGTGACCCCTAGGTCACTGGTTCTCTGACCTGCCAGGGCCTAGATCATCTCTGATCCTGGTTCCCTCTCTTCTGGTTGGATGCAGGACTCAGGGAGGAAGCCACGTCTTACGTTTCCTGTGAACCTGAGGAGACAAGCTACCTCTTGCCTCTCAGCTCTGACTTTTGTTTCCCTTCCTCCATGGTGTCTTTTGGAAATGAACCCTTTGGATTTGTCACTCTGCCTGTTTTGTTACACCTTCTGTCTCAGAATAGCTTTTCAAGGACTTTTGCATAGGAAGTGGGTCTTCAGAGATAAACATCTTATCTCTTTGCAGGGCACAGGGCAGATTTGTTTGGTGTGCCTGCCTCCTGGCAGTGATTGGGAAAGCTTGCTAACAGGCCCCTAAGAAGATCAAGGGCCTCCAAAATTTAGGGTTCCTCAGTTTATGACACAGTCATGTATAAACATTCACTTGGGCCTGTTTCCAAATTGTCCCCATGAGTCTTAGACCATTGGTCTCACACACTGTTAGTGACTTCTTTTAGGAAACTAGATTAGCAGAGTAACATCCGAGACCCTTCGAGGCTCTTACAATTTTGGCAAAAAGGAGGAGGGTGCGGAAGGAGACAAGGCTTTCTGGGTGGGCTTCTTAGAGGTCATGAAGGGAGATATAAGCTGGCCCACATCCATCTGAAATGAATGTTCCCATCCACAGTCCTTCCCTTCATAAGATTGTTGAGCAGGAACAGGATGGAAACAACATGCCCAAATGTCATTTTGACTATTCTCTCTCTTTTTTTTTGAGCCAGGGTCCCACTATGTAGTCCCAGCTGGTCTACAGCTTGCTATGTAGACCAGACTGACTGAAAACTCAGAGATCCTCCTGCCTCTGCCTCCCAGGAGCTGGGATTAATGACGAAGGATCACTTTGGCTATTCTTTACTCTCTTACAAACAGAACCAAGAACCACGGACGTGAATGCACTGGGTTTGCATCTTGGCAGGCACAAAGCCAAAAAGCTCAGCCAAGAGATCAAAGATGGGAATAGGTTTATTACATGCAGGAAGTCAGGGAGAGCATTGGGGTTCTTTGCAAAGCAATGTTCTCCAGGCACTAAGGAGGCCCCGGGAATGCTATACCTATCCATATAGGAGGAGAGCAGAGGCAGGCATTTCTGAACGTGTCCCATTGAAAGTCACAGAGATCCATGTTCCTGAGACGAACATGGCTGGCATTCCTGTGCCTGCTTAGTTGCAAGTCATAGAACAAGTGTTTCAAAAGGAAACATGACAGATGTGAATATTACTGGGCATGCTCAGTTCAGTATTTTAAGGAGTCAAATTGACTTCGAGTTGCCTAAAAAGAATGAGTCAGAGTAACTCTGTGACCTTAGCTGGTTCCCTCCTAATAAGTTATTCCAAAGAGCTTTTAGCTGAAACAACAAAGGAAGACCAATTTTGGAGGTAAGTTCATGGTCATTTAAGAGGTAATGGCTCTCTCCCCAGGTCAGTGCAGGAATGTGCCTCACTCAGTGGCTCATGCCAGAGCTGATGGAGAGAGAGGTCAGGAGGGTCCAGACGGAGCCCGGGTGGTCAGAGGGCTTCAGAATTGACCCACTGGACCTCCGTTACTGACATTGCTTCCTGAGATCCTAAACCCCAAATCGGTCTCGAGTTTGACTTTCTGAATATTGATAACATGTGTCTCTCATTATAAAAGCCAGTCTCCAGAGACTGAACAAGTGTGTTCTCACTCCCTCCGAGCCTGCCTGGGTGTTCACACCTCAGTATGCAGGGTGAGGTCACGGGGTACTCAGCCCACAGGGAGGAGCTATCACCTCTCGCTGCTCTTCGGACAGTGGGGCTGGCAGTCCAACCCGACTATTTTGGGAACTCAGTTGAGGTCAGCCCTTCCAATGGAGAGGAAGCTCCCTTTGGCCAGTTTCAGTGGGCTGTGGGACTCCATAGCTCAGGGACCCACGCAGTGCATCTTGCAATATGCAATCTAGAGGTCATTTTTAGCTCCATCGGATTTGGGTCTTCACATTGTACTTTAATTCTTCATGTACTTCACTCTCTCTGTGACCTTGTCTTCCTGAAACTCTGTTCAGAGCTCCACCCAGGGCTTCTGCTGAACTCCACCGGCCCTAAAGTAGCCATCTGGTGACTGAGTCAAGGGATCTGGGAGGCACTATGACCCGATTCCCACCCCGCCGCTTCCTAGCTTCCCAGTGCTGACTTGGCTAACTAAGCTGGCGGTCTTGCCAAAAACATCTCTGAGGCCTGGGAGCCGAAAACGTGGGGCTGCCCAAGAGCCCAGCTGGGCTCAGCTGCTTAGAGTTATAAAAAGAACAGCAACGCATGGCCAGGAGGTGACTAACAGTGGCTCATTAGGGTGTCACGTCAGCTGTCGGGATGTGACGGATCGCCTACCCTGAGTTCACAAGACTCAACCCTGGAGGCTGATAGCCTTCCTCAACCTCCATCCAGGCCGCAAGCCCCACTTCTAGCTTTGTCAGAGGTCCATGGCTTTTCCTGAGAACCAGCTGCAGTCTAACTCAGGTCAGGGACAGTGGTGGATCATGTACTCTAAGCATAAATGTCTTCTCTCTCTCCAGGCTGGGGAAGCTCACAACTTAAATTAGGAATGATAGGCTGAGCTTACGGACCTGACAGTGTACACTGATGCCTCCAAGTCCCTATGCTGCCACCTACTAGCTCTGTGACCTTCTACTGTTTATGCAGAGTCTCTGGACCTCAGCTGGTCTGATCTGTGAAATGAAGACATCTTCCTCACCATGGTCACATCAATTTCAACACAATACCAGGAGTTATCCTCGACTAGCTCACATTCAGCATGCCTGCCCCCCTGGCTAGGGTATTGCTGTTCTTTTTTTTCTTTTTTTCTTTTTGAGACAGGGTCTCCCTGTAGCCCCAACTGTCCTAGAACTCACTTTGTAGATCAGGCTGGCCTTGAACTCCCAGTGATCTGCCTGCCTTTGCCTCCCAAGTGCAGGGACTTAAAGTGTGCACCACCATGCCCAGCTACTGTTTTTTAATAACTCTAAGCAGCAATCTTCACAGAAGGGACCCAGACCTTTAAAAGGAAAACAACAAATAGTAGAGAGCAGGCAGATCTCTGTGAGTTCAAGGTAGCCTGGTCTACAAAGGGAGTTCAGGCCAGTTGGTGATACAGGGAGACCCTGTCTCAAAAAGACCCCCCCCCCAAATTCCTCAACCTTTCAATATAGTGATCCCAGGCTGAGGTAGGAGGATGTTAAATTCAAAGTTGGGCTGGAGAAACGGCTCCACAGTTAAGAGTGCTGACTGCTCTTCCAGAGGACCCGGGTTCAATTCCCAGCACCCACATGGCGGCCAAGAACTGTATTTAAGCCAGGCGTGGTTGCCCATGCCTTTAATGCTAGTGCTCAGAAGGCAAAGGCAGGTGGATCGCTGTGAGTCTGGTCTACAGAGTAAGTTCCAGGGCAGCTGGGGCTATAGGGAGACCCTGTCTCAAAAAAGACAAAAATAAATAAATAAATAAAAATAAATAAATAAATAAAGCATTCTGTTTATATAAATAAACAAATAAATTCAAAGTAAATGTGGACTACACAGGAGCCCCCATCTCAATAAACAAACAAACAAACAAACAACCACAAATAAGCAAGCAAAGAGGCTTCAACAAGGATGTGTCTTTCCACACCATAGTAGAAATTGCCTAATAGTGTAGTGAGCTAAAGCAATCAAAGCAGGGCTGTGAAGATGGAGATGGCTCAGTGGTTAAGAGCACTGGCTGCTCTTGCAGAGGACCAAGGTTCAGTTCCCAGCACCCACATAGTGGCTCACAACCATCATCTGTGATTACAGTTCCAGGGGATCTGATGCCCTCTTCTGGCCTCAATTGACATTGCACTTACATACATATGAAGGGTATACTTAAGTACATGCAGATAAAACACTTATATATACATATATAAATAAAAATTAATAAACCAAAACCAGTAAAATATTTATTAAATAGGAACCATAAAGCAATCATTCTGGCACATCAAACGTCCATAAATCCTCTGCCAGGGTCCAGGCCAATACTAGGCAGGAAATAAAGGTGAGATATGAGCTCTGTCTGGTTTGAGGCTATTTATTATTATTATTATTATTATTATTATTATTTATTTTTATTTTATGTGTATGAGTGTATTGCCTGCATGCATGTAAGTGCACCCATGTTGTACAATGCCCACAGAGGTCAGAAGAGGGTGCTGGATACCCTGGAACTGGAGTTATGGACAGTTGTTAGCTGCCATGTGGGATCCAAACCTGGGTCTTCTGCAAGAGCAGCCATGCTCTTAACCACTGAGCCATCTCCCTACACCCCCACACACACCTGGTTTGCAGCTATTAAAAGCAGATGTGTGTACTTCACTTAGGAGGAGGAGCTGAATGGACAAAGAATGGTTTGCTGAGACAAGAGTGGAGCCGTCTGTGACTTTGAAGGACTCCAGGGGGTGTGGGGAAAGGCCTGCGGGCTGTACCGAGACTGCAGAGCTTCATAGAGGTGACCTTACCGTTAGTGCCCGCAATGAGGCTGGAGTCAGCAGCTGGAGGGCCAGCGCACCGCTACCTGACAATTAACAGCCTGGAACTTGGCCTCCTCACTCCCAGCAGGAATTTTCCCTTGAAGGGCAAATGCTAAGCATCATGTACAAGGTTGTTGTCTGCCACTTTCTGGTCCTAAACCGGTCCAAGCTATTAGAACTTCGGTCTGAGTGTGTATATGGAGAGCGGAGCTGGAGGGGCTGACGCTGATGGGACCATGCTGTGCTTTTCATGGCGCTGGCTACACAGTAGATGTTCAATAAATGCTCCTATCCCCTTCCATGGCTGGTTGGTGGGTGGAGATATTCACCCTTTAAAGGACACACAAGTGACTTAATGATGGTTTGAGAAGAGGCTTGCGAAAGCTCTGTGCAAACGGAAAGCAAGAATTTCCGGACATCTGAGTGACTCAGCTTGAGAGGGGCAGGTCATCCTGGAAATGACCACATGTCACCTCCAGCTGGGCTCCCCCTGAGTGGGTGCCACAAGGAGGGCCTCTCAGTCATTCAGGGTTTTCGGTTTCACAAGACTTAAAGAAGATGGCAAGAGCTCCATGAGATTCTGTCGGAGGCCTTCTCTGCTGTGTGCTTACAGAGCTTCAGGACTGTTGGCGGGTGTCACTCTGTCCTTTCTCAGCAGCAGGTCGCATTCCTAGTCTCTTTCCCAGATATAGTAAATAGGTTCAAAGAGGGATACTGGCCCAGGTTAACCTAGAGGAGCAGAGTTGACTTGAGTAAAGAAATAAATTACCACCTGGTGACGTGGATTCGTGGCTTAGCGCCATCAGTTTCATCTCTGTCAAAACACCCGGTGAAGGAAAGTCATTCTGAAATCCACCCGGAAAGCGCTTTTTAGCGTGGAACTGGAGGCCAGCAGGAAGCTAGATCTATGGGTGAATCCGGCAGCAGCTACCTGAACTCTGGTGACCCTCATCTATCTGACCGCAGGCTTCTGGAACAACTGAGCAATTACTGTGCCCAGAGACACAAGCTGTAAAGTTCAGAGGTCTAGTGCCTGCCTCGCATCTGTCAGGGAGGGGCCAGGAGAGAAGCTCAGTGGTAGGTTTCTTGCTTAGTAAGATCCTGGGTTTTCTTCCATGAAACACACACAAGAAATTAAATTATAAAAGTGGGGGGGGGCCGGCTGGAGAGATGGCTCAGTGGTTAAAAGCACTGGCTGCTCTTGCAGAGGACCCAGGTTGGATTCCCAGCACCCACATGGCTGCTACAAGCATCCATATCTCCAGTTCCAGAGGAACCAGTGCCCTCTACTGGCTTCCATGGGCAATGCATCCATAGGTGCTCTTACATGCATGCAAAACCTTTACACAAGTAAAATGAAAATGGTTTAAAAATATTAAAAAATGAGGCATGGTTACACAAGCCCTTAATCCCGGGACTTAGGATGCAGAGGTAGGAAGATCTCTGTGAGATAGAGGGCAGCCTGGTCTACAGAGTGAATTCCAGGGCAGCTGGGGCTGCAGAGAGACCCTGTCTCAAAACAAAATAAAGCAAAACCCAAAAAACAAAAACAGGGGACTGGAGAGAAGGCTCAGCAGTTAAGAACACAGGCTACTCTTGCAAAGGACCTGGGTTCAGTTCCTAGCACCCATGTGGCAGCTAAAACTGTCTGTAACTACAGTTCTAGGGGATCCAATGCCCTCTTCTTACCTGTGTGGGAATTGCACGACATTATATACCTGCAGTCAATACACTCATACAAATTAAAAACACCCCAAATAAATGTCTGAAATAAAAAATGTATATTAACTGGTTATTGGATCCTTGCTGGGTATGTTGGTATACATGTGTACTCCCAGCTACTCAGAAGTTTGAGATAGGAGAATCATCTGAGCTCAAGATTCAAGACCAGCTTGGGCAACACAGAGACCCAGTCTCAAAGCTAAAGCAGTTCCTGGACTTTTGATTTACAAAAATTCCTGCCCTGCCCATCCATTCTTTTCTTGCTCGCCAGCTCCCATTCTTTTTCAGCATTTAGGAAGAACTTCCTGCCAAGAAATCTGTATCACAGGAATCGGATCTTACTCTCCATAGAAACATCCGCTCCCCCTAGTCTTCAGAGCACAGGTTCAGAACTCCATGACCCTAGGTATTCTGGTCTCACTCCTAAGACCTCAATAAAGTGTCTAACCTTTGTGGTTTCTGTGTTTGGAGTGGCCAACAACAGAATCCAGGGTTAGTACAGATTTTTAAAATACATTCTGTAAGTTATCATACATGTTTTTAGACTGTATTTTAGATTGATGTAAACATATTCACAGGGCTGGAGAGATGCTCAATGGTTAAGAGCACTGGCTGCTTCTGCAGAGGATCCAGGTTCAGTTCCCAGCACCCATAACTTCAGCTCCAGGGGATCTGGTGCCCTCTTCTGGCCTGTGTGGGTATTGCATCAAAGGATACACTTAAACATGCAGGCAAAACACTCAAACATAAAAGAAAAATGAGCCGGGTGTGGTGGCCGAACGCTTTTAATCCTAGCACTTGGGAGGCAGAGGCAGGCGGATATTTGTGAGTTCAAGACCAGCCTGGTCTACATAGCGAGTTCCAGGACAGCTGGGGCTACAGGGAGACCCTGTCTCAAAAAAGACCAAAAAGAAAAATAAATAAATAAAAATAAATAAAATTAAAAACATATGACCGGGCGTGGTGGTGCACGCCTTTAATCCTAACACTCGGGACGCAGAGGCAGGCAGGTCTTTGTGAGTTCAAGGCCAGCCTGGTCTACAGAGTGAGTTCCAGGACAGCTGGGACTACAGAGAGACCCTGTCTCAAAAAGACCAAAAAAATAAATAAATAAAATATAAAAACATATATACATCTAGTATTATGTAATTAATATGTTGTGTTAATATATAATAGTATATGATATATGAAACATATAAAACCTTAGATCATATACTATAATGCATATTTCACAATATATAGCTAGATTTATAGTGGATAGCATTCTATAAGTGACATGTTAAAATAAAATGTAAGCTGGGCGTAGTGGCACATGCCTTTAATCCCAGCACTCAGGAGGCAGAGGCAGGTGGATCTCTGTGAGTTCAAGTCCAGCCTGGTCTACATAGTGAGTTCCAGGATAGCTGGGGCTGCTGGGAGCCACTGTCTCAAAAAGACAAAAAAGAAAAGTAATCACCTGAACTGTAACATGAAGATAAAAATTTTGATATGCACATATTTAATGTGTTTCAACAAGACGGAGAAAGCTGTTCGAGGCTACCCCTCTCACTGTCTTCCCAGTTCGGTCCCTTAGCTGGAGACCCAGCACCCAGCACCATCCCTGTGGATCACGAAGCCCAGTGTGGATGAGGAATTTGGCCCAGAGTTTTCATCATTGGCCTCTGGGAAGCAGCCCTGTTCCCGCCCTTGAGGAAGCCCCCAGTGAGAACCCACGGAGGAGGGTATCTCAGGCCTTGTGAGGCCGGAGCTCTGCCTGCATCTTCCCTGCAGCCCCTCAACCTCTGGCTAAGTTGGTCTTTCACCAGCTACACAGGTCTCCTGGTGCAGGGCTCCTCCTCCTCGGGGGTGGTCTCCTGCTCAGCCTTCAGGACCTGGTCCAAATGATGCTTCCTGCAGGAACCATCTTCCTATAGCCTAGACACTGGTCTAATCCCTTCTCTGCCCTCCAGTACTGTGCCTGACTACATCCTGGCATGTCACACGGATGGCCCGCTATGGTAATCTTGGCAGCTCTGGTGTCCAGTAGAGGGTAGTGTCCAGTAACAGATAAGCCAACATATTCGTGAACTGATGACCACAACCTGGAAGGTTGAGAAGGGGATGTTCTGGGGACGAAGGGCCTGAATGGTTAATTCAGCTGAGACCATTGCGGCTGCCAGCAGCTTGCTGGGTTAACTTGTTCTGGAAGGTTCGAATTGTGCTTGATTTCTGATTTCCTACCTGGCAATTGTTCATGTCCTTTTTTCCTTTTGGATTCACAGACAGTTTGGTTCATGTCACCAGCAGCCATGGCTTCTGGAAAGGGTTCTACTCTCACTGGTGTCCATAAAGCTTAGAGTACGGGTGTTCCCAACAGGAAGACTCACAGGGTGGGAGTCGGGGGAGACTGGAGATTGTTCTTCAAAGGGAACATAAGAAAAAGAAACAAAAAATTTTGGGAGAGAGAGAGAGAAAGAGATTAGATTGGGGTATGTGATTTTTTTTCTGTAAAGGGCAAGTCATAATTATTTTAGGCATGCAGCCCATCGGGTCTCTGTCTGACAGCTTATCTACGCCTTTGTAGCATGGAATGAACCTTAGACTGTGAACAAAGGGGTGGCTGGGTGCCACCTAGGGCAGTTTATTTACAAAGCAGGGTGGGCTGGCCTGGCCTGGGTGTAGTTGCTCAAGTGCCCCCACCCATGGTTTCCAAGTAAGAAGACTTCTGAGAACACCAGCTAAACACAGTGGACAGATTATGCTTGCATTTGGATCTGAACATGCCAAGTCTTAAGAGTAAGCCAAGATCAAGGGCTGTAGCTCAGCTCATAAAGTGCTTTTATAGCATGCACAAAGCCCTGGGTTCAATCCCTACCACCTCATGAACTGGCCTCTTCAACACTGAGATTACAAGTGAGCTTCTTTATCATGCCCAGCTTCTTTACATGAATACTGAGGATCAAACTCAGGTCCTTATGCTTGTATAGAAAGCACTTTACCAACTGAGCATCTCCCCAGCCCCGATTTTGTTTTTAAGGAAGAGAGGCTTGTCTGTTCAGTATGGATGCTAAATGAGAGATGTGTCTGGGGTTTGTTTTAAAAAACCCCGGATGTGGAGGGAGGGCATACAATCGACAGAAGACTGGGCCTGTGATCATAACGATTAGAACTGGGTAATGGGTAAATGGAGAGGTCTTCATTTATGTATGCTTGAATATTTGCACAGTAAAGGAAAAGGGTCAATAAGAAGCCCCCCCCCATGTCTGGTCACCCCTATATCTGGTCCAATGCTGTCATTTTGTGACTAAGAGGGGACAAGCCTGAAGATGAGGGTAAATGTTGGCTTCCTCCATGTTGTGAGGTTCCTGCTTCCTAGGTCATCAGCCTTGCAGCCCCAGGTCATGCCCGGCTGGGTGCGGACTGCTAACCCCCTCCCCCGCAAGCAAGGAAGCAGGAGGGAGCAGAGGAAGATCCCTGGAATGGCAAATGAACCTGAACAGATACCAAGAAAGATCTGGGAGTTGCATCAGCGAGCAAAAGTCATTTATTGCAGGGGTTTTAAGCACTTATATAGTTTTGTTGGACTCTTTGACCTGGAGATGGGCGGGACAGAGGAGAAGCCTATGTGTGTTCTGCAACAGCTAAGTTTTTATGGCAGGAAAACCGTAGGGCCCCCCCTTGCTGGTGCCTCCCTCCCCCCACTGGCCTTCTAGGTTTTCGGGGTGAAACCGACTGTCTAGGTTATTGGGAAAAGAAGCCAGCTCTCTGAGTAGAAACTCAGCCATAATGGATTTATCTGGCTCAACAGGTAAACACCAAGTTTGGCTGAGTGGAAGGAAGAATTTTTTATTTTTTGAAATGGGGGGTCTCACTATTAGTCTCGGCTGGCCTCTTGGCTGAACTCACAGAGATCCTCCTGCCTCTGACTCCCAAGTGCTGAGAATAAGTTGTATGTTATTTCATTCATTTCTTAGAAATGACATCAGTTGATTCTTCTTCATGGCTGATAAACTTCCATGGTGTATACATACCACACTTTCTTTATTCATTCATCTATTGATGGACGCCTAGGCTGATTCCCCCATGATTAATTCTTTTAGGTGACCAGATTCACCAAGCCAAGAACTGGCTTGCTTTAAGATTCTTATTTTTGTTTGTTTAGATTTTATTTATTTTATCAGTGCTGTGTAAGTGCGTGTGCTACAGCAGAAGGCAACCTTTCTCCCTCCATCACGTGAGTTCTGGGACTTGAACTCCTGGTCGTCAAGCTTGACAGTAAAGCGCCTTTATGTTCTGGGCCATCTCACCTGCCCTAGGATTCCTTTTTATGTGAGATATTTAATAAAAATTAAAAAATGTTTTCTTTGGTTACAGCTGGGTGTGGGGGCACATATCTTTAATCCCAGAACTTGGGAGGCAGAGGCAGGCAAATTGCTGAGATCCATATCAACCTGGGATGGTCTATCTACAGAGTGAGTTCTAGGCCAGCTGAGGCTATATAGTAAGACCATATCTCAAAACCAGAAAAGACAGACAAAAATCTTTGGTTACATGTAACCCAAGTGCCCTGACTGATCTACAGAGAGGACCAACATAGAGGCCTCATCTCTATTACCTCAGGGTGCCAACGCAGCATTGAATAGAACACAGACCTGGAAGAAAACTTATAAGAAACAGAGCAAAACTCCCAGAGGGCTCTGGGAGACGAGGGAGGTCTCTGTGCTCTGTGCTGTTCAGCTGGACTTTGGGGAGGATGGTGCCCATGTCGCAATCACAGACCTTACAGTTTCAGGAGCGGAAATAGTAGGAGCTGTGCTAGGACGGACAGCTGGCCTCTCTGGCCTCCCTCCCACGGGATGAGGAGACATCCTTTCTCTGAGCCCCTCAACACGCAGCAACTGCACCATGCAACGATTACACACAGGGTGCATGCAAACAGCGTTGTTTCTAACTGACCTCATGGCCCAGCTGCTGGGGTGGGGGTGTCTGCTGTTCTCTAATGCATGACAAGGCAGTGTGGTTAGTTGAACCCAGCCTGGTCTCCTAGATACGGTCATTAAATACTTGCCAAAAATGTGAGGAGGATGTGGAGAAAGGCCATGAGGCACGATCTTGGTGGATCACTGGAGCTTTGTCTGGGGGCCCTTGGGGCACAGCTGTGATCCAGCCCAGGCTTTGAGACTGGGATGGCCCAAGGTAGCAGGCAGGACGGGTGGCAGGTCAGGGTCTACATTTATTTTCAGTCCTCGTTTGGCCCCAATTTTCAAGACCTTGTTTAGAGTGGGTGAATCTTAAATTTGAGAAAACATTAGATTCCCCCAGAGGGCTTGTTAAAGCCAGGCGTGGTGGCGCACGCCTTTAATCCTAGCACTTGGGAGGCAGAGGCAGGCGGATCTTTGTGAGTTTCAAGGCCAGCCTGGTCTACAGAGCGAGTTCCAGGACAGCTGGGGCTACAGGGAGACCCTGTCTCGAAAAAACAAAAAGAAAAACAAAAACAAACAAACAAACAAACAAAAGCACAGATTGCAGGGCTTGCCTCCTTGAATTTGGGATTCAGCAGGTCTGTGACAGGGCCTGAGAATCTTCATTCTAAGCTCCACAGACTGCTAATCCTGCCAGTCAGAGGCCCTGATTTGAGAACCACTGTGTTCTCCTTTGTAAGACCTTGGCTCTCAGGCAGCACCCTGGGGATTTCAAAGTGGTCTTCCTCTTCACATTGGCTGAGGGCAGAGCCACCAACAAATGGCTCAAAGTGGTCCTGGGCAGGAACTTGAGGGCTTTTGTCCCGTTAGCTTAGTTTTTTTTTTTTTTTTTTTTTTTTTTTTT
>VZQC01006609.1:166146-206622 GCA_009823505.1 Rhizomys pruinosus
TTTTTTTTGTCTTTTTGAGACAGGGTCTCCCTGTAGCCCCAGCTGTCCTGGAACTCACTCTGTAGACCAGGCTGGCCTTGAACTCACAAAGATCCGCCTGCCTCTGCCTCCCAAGTGCTAGGATTAAAGGCGTACGCCACCACGCCCGGCCAGTTTTTTTTTTGTTTTTCTTTGACAGTGCTAGGCACTGACCCAAGGTCTCACAGATACAAAACAAACATTTACTCCTGAGCTACAACCCCAGTCCAGATGGGCATGAAGAATCAGTATCATTGGTACTCTAAGGTCAGCACACAGGGAGTCCAGAGATTTAGGGTGTTAGATTCTCTGACTGACCTCACTGTGCGGCCTTAAACTGTTACCTGTCCTCTCTGGGGCTCAATTTATGCCCCTGTAGAATAAAGAGTCTATACTTTTGTGTATTATATTTTCATCATGAAGACATTTTTGAAAGTGAAAAGGAGCATGAAATGAATTAGAAGGCCCGGAAGAGGGCTGAACAGGGATATCTCACAGGGGTCAGTGCGTGGAAGCTTGGGGCTCGGGACCCTCCCTGGGCACAGCTGTTTGCCAGCTGCCTGATCTGGCAAGGGGTGGGAGGCTGAAGACAAACTCGTAAAGTGTCTGGCTGTGTTAGCTATGATAGTTGTTTCTATTTTTATTGTCTTTTCAAGAATAGGGGACCAAAGGGGCTCAGTGCTTAAGAGCACTGGCTGCTCTTACAGAGGACCTAGGTTCAGTTCCCAGCACCCACATGGCAACTAACAACTATCCCTACACGCGTTCCAAGGGATCTGATGCCCTCTTCTGGCTTCTGTGGGGATTGCATGCACATACTGCACCTACATACATGCAGGCAAAACACTCAAATGCATTAAATAAAAAGAAGTAAAATTTGGGGAGGGGGCTGGAGAGATGGCTCAGGGGTTAAAATCACTGGCTGTTCTTGTAGAGGACCTGGGCTTGGTTCCCTGCACCCTCATGGCTGCTAACAACTGTCCATGACTCCAGTTCCAGGGGATCCAACTCCCTCTTCTGACCTCTGTGGTCCTGGCATGATACGGGTGCACTTACATGGCTGAGGCAGTACACTCATACACATAAAAATAAATAAATAGATAAATAAATTTAAAAAGAGAAAAAATCAGGGACCGGGATACTTCCTCTCTATATCCTTACCCCACCATGGAGCCCAAAGATGTTCACGATGACGGTAGACTCAGACCTTCCAAGCCCAGCTCAAGTTTTCCGTTGGCCTGATTGTGCTGGGAAATACCTAACTCCCCAAATGTTCCATGAACAATTCCTCCTCTGACCTCTATTCATTTGATTATTAAGTTAGTGTTTGGTGAGTACCTACTATGTGAACAACACAGGGTCAGGAGCATAGTGGGACAAGACACAACAAAATTAAGATTAAATGTGTGCACCACCATGCCTGGCAAAAAAATTTTTTTAAAACTACATGGTGGGAGGAAGCAGAGGTTAATCTGAAAGTCACACAGGATAACATTGGAATGTCATACGATTGACTTGAAGAAAGTAGAGTTTTCAGAGCTGAGGGAACGAACAGCCTGTGCAAAGGCTCTGAGGCAGGATGCTTGTGACACCTGCCAGCATCTAGGCAGGTGGGCTGTGGAGCCAGGAGGGTAGGTGGCAGAGGGTCTGGCTTTTATCCCAAGACGATCAGAGCCTGTAGAGGATCTGACAGCAGAGGGCATGAAGAAGTGTGTCTAATATCCCTTCTTGATGCAGCTGGAGAAAATTCCAGGGGCCTGAGAAGACTAGGAATCTGTTAGGAGCAACTATGTCAGCATGCAGGGAAGTGATGCTGTGGTCTGGATGGCATGTATGTGAGTTGAGAGCCACCTGAGAGAGAGAGAACTATCTGTATTTAGAAGATCTTTGGGGCTGGTTCCACCTCACTTGGAGGCGACTGCTGTGAATGGTGACCAGGGTAGCCTTAGATGCCTGGTTTCCCGACTGTCTAGTGAATGGTGGTGGTTTTCACTGAGCTGCTGTGGATTTTACCTCTTCTCTTGAGCATTTCAGAGCCTTCAGGCCACTGGTCACAACAAGAATTAGATGAGAACCTTCTTTCTATGTTTTGGGGTCCTTACCTCCTCCAGGTAGTGACCAGACATATAAAGTGCTTAGCATAGCACGTGGGACTAAACAGGTGACAGCCACTTGCTGGGCACAGGCTGTGACCACACTGTGCCTCTGGGTTGGTTCTTGCTGAGCCTGTCTCAACTGACATCCTTGGGGTGTCTTCATCTTGGATGACAAGAAAGGAGAAGGAAATGGGGCTTCGACAGGTGAGAAGTAGCGGCCTCAGACTGGAGGTTGGGAGTCTAAACCCATCTGGAACCAGTCATGTGACCTTAGTTGTCTAACTGTTAATGGCGGAGGGGGCATCAGACTGGAGACTGAATCAGAACCCCTGTACCCCAAACCTCTGGGATTTTGTGAATGTTCAGAGGAGCACGGGCTGGAGGTTGGCCTGCCTTCCTCTGCAGTGCACTCAGGGAGCTTCCTCATGCTTGATCCCTCTACCGTCCCTCTTTCTGGGTTACTAGATCAGGCTTCCAGCTAGTGTGGCCTTTCCATCCTGTCTGTGGGACACTCACTCCAGGCGGGCTGGTTCACCTCTACTTGGATCATCCTTCCAGCCAGGACGCTTCCTTCTCTCCATCTAGAATCTGTATCTTTCATGAGATTGTCCTCTAGGTCCCTTATAGTTTCACTTGTCAACTTGACACATCTGGGAAGAGGGATATCAATTGAGGAATTGTCTCTATCAGAATAATCTCTGGCTATGTTTGTGAGGCTTTTTCATGATTGTTGAGTGATGCGGGAGGGCCCAGCTCACTGTGGGCTGTGTCACCCCTGGGCAGGTGGTCTTGGGTTGTATAAGGAAGCAGGCTGAACACACGCCCAGGGAGCAAGCCAGTAAGCAGTGTTCCTCCATGGTCTGTGCTTCAGTTCCACCTCCAGGTTCCTGCCTCAAGTTCCTGCTCTCCCTTCCCTAGATGAAGGACAGTATTATTAGCTGAAATAAACCCTTTCATCTCAAGTCATTCTTGGTTAATGTTTTATCATAGCAACAGAAAAGTAATTAATACCCTCCCCTCCTTTCAGAAATTCCCTTGTTCGTACAGGCAACCCTCCTCATGTGTCGTAGATAATTCTGTATTTTTTTCTCACCTGGGCTCTGATTATGATCCAAGTCCTCTGATTGGTCCCAGGCACCTCTAGCACAAATTCTAACACCTTCCTCTTTGGAACCTTGCGCTGAGCTATGGACAAACATGGAAAGGCCATTAGCCAGAGCACACTCTGTGCTCCCGATCAGGTCCTGAGCCAGCCTGGGAGATCCAGAACTTGCCTTCCTGGGAGAATCTCCAGCTGATACCCTTGGGTTTCTTCATTTTGCCCCTGTTTGCTTCCAGAAGTGGGGCCACACCCCCACCTTCTCCCCCCTCAGCCCCTCTCTGTAACAAAGCCGTCCTCAGTGGAAAGGGGCCTGTTCACACAATACTTGGCCAACAAAAGCAACCATTGTAGCCCCAGGGAAGGGGGTGGGGGCAGAGGAACAGGGTGAGGCTTTGCTTTGACCAGGCCTGGCTCTAGGGAGCTCATGACTCAGGCGCTGGGGTCCCAGCTGCAGTCAATCCCTCTTTACTTGCTCTGGGGTGGCAGGAAGGAGGTCGAGTGGTACCAGGGACCCTGGGCTTTCTAGGGGAGTTTTTCTGCGGTGCCTTCTCAGCCAGGGCCAAGCAAGGCATCCTTATGTCATGTCCACCCCCACTTTACAGCTCGGAAAAGTGCGACCCTGGGAAGGCAAATCATTATCTTAGGAGAATCATTCAGGTTTGCAGGACCTCTCTAGCCTGCAGTCCCGTCCATCTCTCAGCCTCTCCTGCAACCCTGGCACTTTCTGTACTCACCAGCCTCACACGCACAGCACCCTGCCTGGTCTTGACCTCACCACTCTTAAAGGACCAGAAAGAGGAGAAAGAGTCACTTACTATATAGAGTTCCCTTTGATGGTTCCATTTCCCAATAACTGAATTACTTGAATATAATCCATGTCAGCTCTCTGAGTCTGCTTTAAAACTGAGCGGTGCCCCACAAACCTCAGCGTCATTTCAAAGATTCTTTACGCCACAGTTAAAACAAAACAAGAAAAATAACCGAAACCAACTCCTCCTTTTCCACCTGAGGATGCCTTGAAATATAGTTTATTTTCAAATTGTTAAGAACATATTTGCAAAGTAAAGAGCGAGCACCGATTTTTCTCTTGGGCTGTTGGCTCTGATTGTGGGTCTGATCTCAAGGAGCCAGACCAGTGTCCGCACCACCAGTGTCCACACTCCCAGTGTCCGCACCGCCAGTGTCCGCACCGCCAGTGTCCACACCGCCAGTGTCCTCACCACCTGTGGACTCTTCCTTGTACTCTGTAGACCTGCAGGGCGCTTATCGTTTATTGTGTGTCTATTGTGCGCTGTAGTTAACAGCTATGTCACATGCAAGGAAATAGAGATTTCAATCAGGGCAGTCTGCCTGTAAAGCCGGGGCCCTTTCCTCACCCTGCTGCGCCCTGCTCTTGGCTAGGACACAGGACAACGGAGAACTCTAGGATCCATGGCGCTTTAGTCTGCAAAGTGGGGAGATGGAGGGGTGAGCGGCTAGCAGGGCATCCTGGGGGGGTCTCCCTGTCCTGCCTTCCAAATACAGCCTGGAACCCCTTGCTGTGGTGGCTCTGGAGCGGTTACAGAGGGGGCGGAGCTGATGCAGGCGAAGCAGATTTAGGACGTCGCTCCGGAAAGCTCCGGCGTCGGAAGGGACGATCGCCCCGCGCGCCAGGAGCCCCTGCGCGGGCTCCGCGTGGCACTTCCGATCCCGGCTGCACGTCGCGGCCTCGCAGGCCCGCCCCCGCCCCCGGCGCCAGCGCCCCCCCGGCCCGCCCCGCCCCGCGCGCGCCTGCCCCGCGCCCTGCGCCCGGCTCCCACCGCAGCCCAGAGGCTGGGCACAGCGCCGGCGGACCGAGGAGGCTGCAGCGCGGGGTCCGGGCGCCGTGCGCGGGGCCGGGAGGCGGAGGCCGGTGATCGGGCACCCGGGGGCTCGGGCGCCTGCCCAGCCCGCGTCCGGCCGCATGGCTCGGCTCCGCGCGCTGCTGCCCTGCCTGCTGCCCTGGTACTGCGCGCTGGGCGCCGCCGCGGGCAGCCAGACCCCAGGTGCGTGCAGGACACGGGGCTCCCGGGTGCAGGGTGCAGGCGGCCAGGGTGGCCCTGGGGTGCGGGAGCCAGCGGGACAGAGTTCGAGGGCTGACTTGCTTTGCTTTGGCCACTTCTAGTGTTTTCTGCACTTTTCTGTAATTAGAGGTAAAGTGACCGGTAAGAGGGAGGGGGAGTTTCTTCCTCGGACGCGGAGAGTCTCTGTCTGTCTGTCTGTCTGTCTGTCTGTATGTCTTTCTTGTATATCTCTGTCTTCCAGTGTCTGGTTGGGTGCTCGCATTGGGGATTGGGTGCACGTGTAGGCTCGTGTGTGTGTGCCTGCGTGTGTGCATGTGTGTGTGTGTGTGTGTGTGTACACCTGTGTGTCTGTCTTGTCTATTGGTCCCACACAGACGAATCGGGCTTGCAGGTGATGCTACCCATACCTAGAACTCTGGACACTGTTGCTTCTGCACGGGAACAGACTAGCTGGTGTCCCCACGGCATCTTAGAGGAGACACAGAGGCACAGCACATACAGTTATAGCATGAGTACCCTTTCGGTTTAGGGAGAAGGCTCTGGTCTTTTCTAGGCTGAGGTCATCATGTGCCAAAGTGGGACCTCTCTTACAGTCTTGGGGTTCTTTGCAGTCACCAGTAAGAGGGACGCAACCCCCCATTTACAATGGCCTGAGGACCTTCTGGACACATCCTTTTCTATGTTTTATCACTGCTGTAAACTGGGGAAGCAGAAGACAGAACTGTGTAGAGATGAAAATCCCTCCAAACTTGTATCCATGAATCACCAGGCCTGGAAGCCAGTGAGCTGTCATTCCTCCCTGGCCTGGCTGGGCACAGGGAGAGCTGTGTAAGGATGGGGCCACTGGCAAGTGGCCTGGAGCATGGGGCCATGACCTCACACTTAATTCATCCCAAGTGGCAGGTCACCCCCTGTGTCTCCTTTTATTTTTGAAACTCTATGTTTATCCTGCTTGGGGCTGGGCCCTACAGAAATCTCCCAGCCACCTCGCTGTTTTAAAAAAAGTTTTCTTTCTAACCTTGGAAAAATATATAACGGTGCATTCTCTCGCTCCCTTCTCCAGCCCCACCTTTCTGCCTAGGCCAGGATCCCCTGGGTTTCTAGGTGTGTTTGTTTTGGCAGCTGCTTTCTTGGGAGCTTGGCAAGGGCCCTCCCTGCCCGGGACTGGGCTGATGACTTCAGCACGCTGGGGAAGTTGGGGCAGATCTGGCCCTGGGTGATTACAGAGAATTTCAGTCTTCTCCTAGCAGGAAGGTTGGAAGGCTTGTTGCTACAGTGATGGGACTAGGGTGTGGGGAGCATGGATGTCCACAAATGTCTATCAACCTGAATATCATTCACCCCAATTACAGGAAGCAGTGGGTGGAGAATACATGAATGTGGTCCCTGCAAGGTGACACTCGGGGCTGCCTGTCACTGCCTGCCCTGTGGGATTCCTAGCTTCCTCTTACCTTTGCTAA
This sequence comes from Rhizomys pruinosus, assembly GCA_009823505.1. Lineage (NCBI taxonomy): Eukaryota > Metazoa > Chordata > Mammalia > Rodentia > Spalacidae > Rhizomys > Rhizomys pruinosus. Next base: position 172,865 of record VZQC01006609.1, read on the forward strand.
GTGAAGTGACTCTTTGTTTATCTCCAACAGAACTGCACCTCTCTGGGAAGCTCCGTGACTATGTTGTGACCGTGCCCTGTAGCACAGATCCTCACGGTCGCTTTCTCTCCCATGTGGTGTCTGGCCCCACACAAGCCTCTTCAGGGAACCGCCTCAGGGTTGCACGCAGCCCCCTGAGCCCGGAAGGAGAGAACCTGAGGCCTGGTAGTCCTAGGCACCACTTCCTCTACTTCAATGTGACTGTCTTTGGGAAGGAGTTACACTTGCGCCTGCAGCCCAATCACAGGTTGGTGGCACCAGGGACCTCGGTGGAATGGCAGGAGGACTTCCGAGAGCTCTTCCGCCAGCCCTTGCAGAAGGGGTGTGTGTACACCGGAGGCGTCACCGGAATGCCTGGGGCAGCTGTTGCCATCAGCAACTGTGATGGATTGGTAAGGGACATGACTTTTACTCCTCTCCTCAATCTTGTCTCCACTGCTAGGTTCAGGATTCCCAAGGGTGTGGGGTATAGTGAGCCACACTAGGGGGCTGGCTGCCTTCAACAGGGCACCAACATGTTCTCTGCAGCCACCAGGCTGTGCCAGCTGTGAGGCGGCCAAGGTAGGCTGGTGGCTTTAGTTTATTCATTCACCATGTAGGGACCCATCTGGGCTATGAGCTACTTCTGGGACCTCTGGGCCCAGAATAATACAGGACTGAGGAAGACAGGATCTAGAATGTGCTGGTGGCTGAGCCATTCGAAAGCTGTGCACATCTGGATGAGTTGCCTTTTTTTTTTTTTTTTTTTTTTTTTGCTTCTTTTATGCATAAAACAGGGGTTGTCTGATTGACTTACCGATACAGGCTTTGCTGTGTAGTTCTCTGGCTTGAGATCCTTCTGCCTCTGCCTCCTGGAGCTAGGCTTATTGGCATGGACCACCACACCCCAGTGGAATTTATTTATCTATTCAGTAAAGTTACTGTTCTAGGTGCTGGGGATGGAATCCTATCCCCACAAAGGTAATATTTTGTGACCTACCTCACCAACCAGACTTAGGCAATCAGAGCCAGTGGTGTTATGAGCACTGCTTTTGCTGTGTCATGTGTTCCCTCTTCTCTGTCCATGTCTCCTCACAAAGTCACCTGCTTTTTCCAGACTGTTCCTTGTCCTCTCCCTGTCTTGGGGCCCTTGTCCTCTTCCAGATGCTGGAAATGGCTTTACCAATCAACATCCATTGCAGATCAGGAAGCCATGGTGGGTTCTTTTTCTCTGTCTATGGGTGCTGGCCCTCGATGCCCCCACAACTCCTCCACAGTGTGTCAGGTCCCTGGGAGCTTGTCTGGCTGTCTCTGGGCCCCAGTGGGTCGCTCTTTCTACAGTCTAGTTTGCCATTGTTACTAGGCATGAGCTGATGTGTCCCAAGAAGGAGCCCACCCAAGGCTATGCCCTTCAGCTTTGAAAGAGGGTGCAAGGTGGAGAAGAATGGCTGGAATTCTGTACTGGCAGGGGTGGCAGACCCCGTCTTACTGAACATCTTGGTTGTCTGTGTCTAGGCCCTTGCTCCCCAAAATCTTATTAGTGTCTACAAAGCCATTTTAGGTATTTTCCTACTAATCCTTTCCCTCCACAATTTCGGCACTGCAGATATGTGCATGGGTATCTGGGCTTTATGTACATATGCATGTATGTATGTATGTGTGTATATATATGTATACAAATATACATATTTTGGGTTTGTGTGATATCTGCATATGTGTTTACATGTATGCTTGTCCATACAAGCATGTGGTGAGCGTGTGGTGCCCAGAGCTTGGCATCTGTCACTGTCCATGTTACTATTTTATTTTTGGCTTATTAATTAATTTTTTTTGTCTTTTTTTTATTAATTTTATTTATTTCTGTATGTGTATGAATGTACTGTCTGCATGCAAGTCTGTGCACCCGTGTCGTGCAATGCCGCGGAGGTCAGAAGAGGGTGTCGGATTCCCCTGGAACTGGAGTTCTCCTGGAATTGGAGTCTCAACGGTCTTCGCTGCCATGTGGGGGCTGGGGATCGAACCGGGTCCTCTGCAAGAGCGTCGGCGCTCCTAACCGCTAGGCTATCTCTCCAGCCCCTTTTTTGTCTTTTTGAGACAGGGTCTCCCTGTTGCCCCAGCTGGCCTTGAACTTGCAGAGATCCCCCTGCCTCTGCCTCCCAAGTGCTAGGATTAAATGCGTGCGCCACCAAGCCCAGCCTAATTTTTTTTCTTTAGAGACAGGGTCTTCCTGTAGCCCCAGCTGACCTGGAACTCACTATGTAAATCAGGCTGGCCTGGATCTCCCAGAGATCCACATCCTGAGTGCTGGGCTTATTTATTTAAAAAAATTTTTTTAATTATTCTTGTATGTATGTGTAGGAATGTAATGTCTGCTTGTAGGTTTGTGCACCCATGTCGTGCAATGCCTCGGATGTCAGAAGAGGGCATCGGATTCTCCTGGGACTGGAGTTAAAGACAGTTCTCAGTCGCCATGTGGGTGCTGGGGATTGAACCCGGGTCCTCTGCAAGAGCAGTCGGCGCTCTTAACCACTAGGCTATCTCTCCAGCCCCTGCTGGGCTTATTTATTTTAATTTTGTGTGTATGAGTGTTTTGCCTGCATGTAAGTACACCCATGCTGTGAAATCCATGTATGTAAGTACACCCATGCTGTGAAATCCATGTATGTAAGTACACCCATGCTGTGAAATCCCTGTGGAGGTCAGATGAGCATGTTGGATCCCTTGGAACTGGACCTGGGTCTCATTGCTTCAGCTAGGCTGGCTGGCCAGAGAAGCACAGGATTATAGGCTTTTACACAGGTGTTGGGGATCTGAACTCAGGTCCTCTGTCCTGCACAGCAAGCCCTTTCCTCACTGAGCCATCTCCTTCAGCCTCTGGATTTTAGATATGAAAGAAATATATATAATTATGATATATATAGATATATTAATATTTTTTTTTTTTGCCTCCTTCTAAAAACTTTCATGCCACTGCAGGTGACAGGGCTGCTGTTGAGAGACACGGTCAGGGTAGTAGCTGGTTCATAAAGTTGAGCCTAGCCTGCTGCACTCCCAGTCAGAAGTGTCATATCTGTTACTCTAGGAGGGGGTCTAAGATTTGTATTGTCAGCCAGACTCTTCAAGTAATTTGGGGTAAGGCTTCCATGGTAGACTTTGAGAAACTTGGGTTATAGGGTCACTGGGAGAAGTGGGAGATTGCACAGATACTGGTAAGGGCTGGGGTCCACTGTTTGGTTTCCTGGAGCAAGACATGGAGAGACACCTAATCAGTGCATGTTGAGGCCTCAACTAAGATAGTTGTTAAAGTATTTAACAACTAAGATAGTTGTTAAAGCTTGGCAATCTGCTAACAAGCTAGATGCTGCTGGGACCAGAGCCATAAGGGACCCTGACCCAGTACCCAGTACCCAGTACTCAGTGAAATATGACCATGTGATCATACCATGCAGTGTGCTTGATGATGCTTGTGCCTGGTTGCTAGCTGTGGTGGATGGTGGGGCTGATGGGTGAGCCTGGAGCTGGGTATGAGTGTTGCTGACTGTTAGTGGACTGAGTAGTAAATGTTCCCTTTAGCTGTGTGACCTTAGGTAAGTCATTTACCATCTATAGACTTTTAATTTAAAAAATGAAAGATGAATTAATATAATGTGTGAATATGTGTATGGTTTATGTGTGGGCATACACATGCCTCAGTATGCATGTGGGGGTCAGAGGACAACATGCGGGAGTCTGTTCTCACCTTCTGCCATGTGGGACCTGGGGCTTGAACTCAGGGTATCAGGCTTGGCAGCAAGCCCTGTTACCTGCTGAGCTATGTCACTGGCCTGAGTTTTTACTCTTAAACATTTTATTTTATTTATTATTTTTTATTTTATGCGTATGAGTGTATTACCTGCCTATGTGTGAGTGCACCTGGGTCGTGCAATGCCCAATGAGGTCAGAAGAAGGCGTCAGATCCCTTGGAACTGGAGTTATAGAGGGTTGTTAGTGCCATGTGGGTGCTGGGAATTGAACCTGGGTTCTTTGCAAGAGGAGTAAGTGCTCTTAACTACTGAGCCATCTCTCCAGCCCGAGTTTTACTCTTTTGTCCAGAGAGAAGCTCCCCTGATGGTCCCTTATGGGTAGGAGCTTACTGGGTGGCCCTGGCAGAGTCTGGGTAAGGTCTCACAGAGTGCCCATGAGTGAACTCTAAGCCTGTCTGTACTGTACACAGATGCTTCCAGGAGCGGCTTGCCAGGGCTCCCTGGCCTTAATAAGTGGCTCATTGGGCCAAGCCTCAGGTTGGGCTTGGGCTCTGTCTACCACCAGGCCACCACTGGTAACCTTGGCTGTCTCCAGGGGCCAGCCCTCAAGTCCATTTGCATGCCTCTCCTCCCGGCCCAGAGTGGCACTTCCTGACGACCTATCTCCAAGGGGGCCCACAACAAAGGGGCAGTCCAGAGGCCTCCTTAGGTTTAGATCTCATTGCCTGCCTGAGACATGGGGGAAAGAGGGACCTGTTCACCTGACCCAGGGGCTTCGCCTTCAGGCTCAGAGGCCAGGCTGTAGTCTTTATTTTATTTTATTTATTCTTTATGTGTATGAATGTACTGTCCGCATGTAGGTTTGTGCACCCGTGTCATGCATTGCCGCAGAGTTCAGAAGAGGGTGTCGGATTCCCCTGGAACTGGAGTTAAAGACGGTTTTCAGCCTCCATGTGGGTGCTGGGGATCAAACCTGGGTCCTCTGCAAAAGCAGTCGGTGCTCTTAACCGCTAGGCCATCTCTCCAGCCCCTGTAGCCTTTCTTATGACCAGGTTGGACCCTTCACTTTTACACAGTCTATGCCATTTTCTCTGACATCTCAAATGCCAGAATCATTCCTTTTGAAATGACTTTAAAAAAATGTGCTAAGAGATGCTGCAGAGATGGCTCAGTGGTTAAGAGCACTGGCCGCTCTTGTAGAAGAACCAGTTTCAGTTCCCAGCCCCCACATGTAACTCTAGTTCCAAGGGATCTGACATCTGTCTGCTGTCATTGCATGCACATGGTGCACTTATATACATAAGAAATAAATAATCTGAAAAATGCACTAAGAATACATACTAAAGCCAGGTGGCACATACCTTTAATCCCAGCACCCAAGAGGCAGAGTCAGAGGTGGATCTCTGTGAGTCTGAGGTCAACCTGATCTACATAGAGAGTTGCAAGCCAGCCAGAGCTACAGAGTGAGACTTTGAAAAAAAAAATTAGGGTCTAGAGAGATGGCTTAGCAGTTAAGAGCACTGGCTGTTCTCGCAGAGGACCTGGGTTCAATTCCCAGTACCCACATGGCAGCTAACAACCATCCATAACTCCAGTTCTAGGGGAATGCAATGCCATCTTCTGACCTCTGCTGGCGTTGCACAACACGATTGCACTTACACATATGCAGGTCATGCACTCATACATGTAAAATAAAAATAATAAATAAATTTTTTTTAAAGTACTGAGCATTGACTAGGAAAAAGGGCCCCAGTGAGATCCCAGGTGAGCATGAATTAAGTGTGGTGCTTGTCTCTCCTGTCTCAGATGCCCATTGTGCCCACTTGTGGTAGAGGGGAGTCTCCTGCCCCTGGTACAGGTCACAGCTCAAATGTCACTTCTTGCTTCTTATCCTGGTGGCAGACCTGCCGCTCTGCCGGTCTGTCCACAAAGAAGAGCTTCCTTCGGCCTGACTTAAGACTGAAGGAGTGTTAGATCCCGAGGGTCAAGAGCAGGGACTCCCTGGAGAAGGGAACTGTCCAAGAGAAATGCAAGTGCTGGGCCCCTGGCCAGTAGCAATAGACTGACCCAGATGGGGCTGAGAGAGTTCGTGTAGCAGATAACAGCTGTGGCAGGCTCAGCCTGCCTCCTGCGAAGCGTTTCCTCAGGGGCTAGTGTGGGGCACTTTCAGATCCCAGAGCCCACGTTGGGAGCAGGTCCACATGGCAGTGGTGATCCTTCCAGTTTCTTCTCAGGGTCCTGGGAGAACTTGGGGCCTCTAGTGGAGGCCAGTTCTTTGTGAGTGCCCTGGATACCGCATGGTGCATAATAGGATCCTTGCTTCTTAGTGGGGCATCCACCTGACACCCAGACTGTCAGCCATATCTTCCTTCCTGGGGCCTGGTCCTCAAGGCCCGGTGCTAGGTTGCGTGGGGCTTGGCTGCGTTGGGTTTCCTGCATGCCTTTAGTGCCTCTGTGAGTCAGGGCCTGGCGCGGAAGCGGCCACACGTGTAAGATTTGTCACATCTGGTTCCGTTTTCCACCCTGCAAATGTTGCATTTTTAGTGGAGTGGGGTGGGGTTGGGGTGGGGCCCAGAGGCAGGATCTTGGCCTGGGGTCTCCGCCACCCCGGGGGAGCAGCTCCTCTGAGCTCAGGTCATTTTGTCTTTAAAGTAGGGCTACAGTTGTCTGGGGAGTTGATAATCATGAGGACCTGAGTTTAGCTCCCAGCACCTGCCTGATATCTAGGTGTTGCTGTGTGTGTGTGTGTGTGCGCGTGCGTGCGTGTGTGTGTGTGTGTGTGTGTACGTGTGTGTGCGCGTGCGTGTGTACATGCGTGTGTGTGTGTGTGCGCGCGCGCGCTTAAGCGCGCTTGTATGTGTGTGTGTGTGTGTGTGTGTGTGTGTGCGTGTGTTCCCAGTGCTGGGGAGGCCAAGAGAGGTGGAACCCTGGAGCTCATTGGCTAGCCAATGTAGCCAAATTGGTGAGCAGTTAGGCTAGGAAAGGGGTTACTACCAGTCTTTGTGAGAAGGTGGTTTAGGGTGTGGGAAGCGTGGTCTTTTAAGGCTCTCTGGACTTCTTATCATGTGACATGTTTATGGTGGGACTTTGAAAAGTAGGGGTTAGTCCAGGATTTATTAATATTGGCATTTGCTAATAATTATATTATTATTCTTTTTGGTCTTTTTTGAGACAGGGTCTCCCTGTAGCCCCAGCTGTCCTGGAACTCACTCTGTAGACCAGGCTGGCCTTGAACTCACAAAGATCCACCTGCCTCTGCCTCCCAAGTGCTAGGATTAAAGGCGTGCACCACTGCACCCGGCCTATATTAATTATTAATAATGACAATACTATAGATATCATTAGTGGCCCCTGTATTACAATAGGTAGGTCATCAGTGTTGTGTGACACAGTTCAAGTGAGGAGGGAATATGTACTAGTCTGCTATAGGTCTGTCCACACACGGGTTTTCTTCAGCCTGTCTTAACAATTGAAGGAGTGTTAGATCCTAAGGGTCAAGCTCAGGACTGGTCTTGCTCTTCTCTGAATCTGTCAGCCATGTTGGAGACCCAGGTCTCCTTGGTCCCCAGTCTGGCCAGGCTCATTTCCCTGCCCCCACCCCAGCAGCACCCAAGTGCAGCCAGGCCTCTGACCAGGTTCTGGGGCTGCAAGTTGAAACTGGTACTTTTGCCCCAAGATTGGAAGTCTTTCATTTATATATAATTTCTTTTTGCTTGTTTATATATTTTCAGTGTATGAGTGTTTTGCCTACATGTATGTAAGTGCACCACTTGTGTGCAATGCCCGTGGAGACCAGAAAAGAGTGTCAGATCCCCCTGGAACTGGGAGTTAAGGATGGTTGTTAGCCTCCATGTGGGTGCTGGGAACTGAATCCCAGTTCCCTAGACGAGCAGCCAGTGCTCTTAACTGTTGACCCATTTCTGCAGCCCTGGGAAGTCCACCATTTAAAGTGAAGGCTGACGTGCACCCTGGACAGAACAGAGCTAAACAGACTGTGGAGAAAAGGGAAGCACAGTGTGGCCACAGGTAGCCTGGGGATGAGTACAGGAAACGGGGAGGGGTTGGGGGGGCATTTTTAAAAATTACTTATTTATTTATTTATTTATTTATTTATTTATTTGAATGTACTGTCTGCATGTAGGTTTGTGCACCTGCATCGTGCAATGCCGTGGAGGTCAGAAGAGGGTGTCGGATTCCTCTGGAACTGGAGTTCTCCTGGAATTGGAGTTACAGATGGTTCTCAGCCGCCATGTGGGTGTTGGGGATCAAACCCGGGTCCTCTGCAAGAGCAGTCGGTGCTCTTAACTGCTAGGCCATCTCTCCAGCCCCAAGGGGGGGGGGGTGTCAGGTTTTAAAGGGTGTGTATGAGTTGTTTCTCTTAAAGAATTTTATTTATTTATTTATTTTTATTTTTTTAAATTTTATTTATTTATTTATTTTTTATGTGTATGAATGTACTGTCTGCATGTAGGTTTGTGCACCCGTGTCGTGCAATGCCGCGGAGGTCAGAAGAAGGTGTCAGATTCCCCTGGAACTGGAGTTAAAGACAGTTCTTAGCCGCCATGTGGGTGCTGGGGATCGAACCCAGGTCCTCTGAAAGAGCAGTCGGTGCTCTTAACCACTAGGCCATCTCTCCAGCCCCTTATTTATTTTTATACTCTTACATTATTTCCTTCTTGTTTTTAGTTTACTTCTCTCTCGCTCTCGCTCTCTCACTCTCGCTCTCTCTCTCTCTGAGACAAGCTCTCATGTAGTCCTTGGAGGTCAAAAGACGGTGTCAGATCTCCTGGAACTGGAGTTACAGGTGGTTGTTAGCCACCATGTAGGTGCTGGGAACTGAACCTAGTTCCTCTGTAAGAGCAGCCGGTTAACCCCTGAGCCATCTCTCCTGCCCCATGGTGTGCCTTTATTATGTGTACCTGGTGGTTTGAGGATGGTGGTAGGGAGGGAGAAAAAGCCAAGGGTACCCTGTTTTCCAGACAGCCACCCACGGGTTCTCCATGCCCCGTCTGGTAGGCCTGAGGCCTGTACTGGTCCTAGCCTCATCCAGACCCTCTCCTCTTGGCCCTTCTTCTCGTTAACCCCGGGCTTTTTTTCGAGGCTGTTCTTAGTGGGTGGGTAGGCTGGCTGGAGGGTCCCATCTGGCCTGCTCCCCATGCCAGCGTGATACTGGCTGTAAGTTAGACGGCCTGTGTTTTCCCCCTGTGGCCTCTCTCTCTCTAGCGTGCAGCCTGGCTCTTTCCCACAGTCTCCAGGCATCGTTCCAAGGTGGAGAGAAGGCAGGAACTGTATGGCTTCGTAAGGCCTGGCCTTGGAAGTTTCAAGACGTTTCTCCCTCTGTCCGCCAAATCGCACCACAAAGCTAGAGGCACTCAGGGACAGGAAGGATGTTGTAGCCTTCTTCACAGGCAGCCCTCCATGCTGAGGGATGTAACCTATAACCCTATTTCTACATCTGTGAGTGGTTGTCCTTACCTTAGGTTTTTGCTGTTGTTTGTTTGAGACATAGTCTCATGTAGTCCAGGCTATCCTCAAATTTGCTATGTAGCCAAGGATAGCCTTGAACTTTTGGTCCTCCTGCCTGGACTGCTTGAGTGCTGGGATCACAAGTGTGCATAACTACACTCTGCCTTTTATGTGGTGCTGGGGGAGGAACTCAGGTCTTGGTGCTTGTAGAGCTAGCCCTGTACCGAGCTCCACCCAATAGCCTCCTTCTATTGTATTCATTAGAAATAATGCACTTGTGGCTGGAGAGATGCCTCAGTGGCTAAGAGCTCTTGCTGCTTCTCTAGAGGACCTGAGTTGGGTTCCTGGTACCCATGTTGGGTGGCTCATAACCACTTGTGACTCAAGCTCCAGGGGATTCGGTGCCCTCCTTTGCCTTGCTTGGGCACCCCCCACCCCATGCACACATACACACTTGGTATATACACTCTGACACATACACATAAAGAAAGATAAAAATAAATTACACACTTGAGATACTCCAGCTCTGGCTGGAGACAGCGAACGGGGACCTGGAGTGAGCACAGGCAGGGCTGTGAGATGCAGGCTGGCTTTCTTGCAGATCCCTGGATGCCTGCTGCCGGCTCTTCCCCTTGCTTCTGGGAGGGCTCCTCCCCTCTTGCTTCTGTCTGGGCCTTGGTCTGCGTGAATGAGCCCCAGGCCTGGATTCTGGGGACTTCCCAGTCCCCGAGGCAGTCAAATCTTACAGTCTAACCTCTCAGCCTTCCCACAGCCCTGCCTCGCTGTCTGTCCTGGATTAGTAACCTATTTACAATATGGAATAAAAGCCAGACATCACCTCACTGCCTCTACTGTAGAGCTGAGCAGTTTTCCTTCCAGCCGGCAGGCCTGGTTTGGTTTTCCTTCCTCAGTGGTGTCTCCAGGCTGTGGAAGGGTATCTGGGGATGGTGAGTGTAGAGTGCTGGGCTTGCCTTCCCATTAACCTCCAGCCTCATTGGGCCAGGCCATGTGGGCTCCCAACAAGCACATCTGGGGTTCTCAGCTCTGAAGGTTCTGCAGTGGAAGGTTCTCAAGCTGCCTGCCAGGGCCCCAGTGTTGTGTCTGTAGCATATGAGCCTTGCCCTGCCTTCAAAGCCCTAAAACTACCACCACTGATCCCAGTGTCCACATGACATCTCATCCTTGGCAGCTCAGGAGGATCTGTGACAACCACCCATGCAACGGCCCCAGTTATGAGCACCCCTGTGCCATGTCTCAGCTCAGTGTAGTTTCTGCCCTCTTCCTGGCCTTGGCCTGAGCTGGAGAGGTTGTGTCTGGGACTTTGTGTCTGTTTTCAATTTCCTGTTGAGAAAGCCAAGGCCCAGGGAAGAGAAGAGACCCAGGGACACATAGAAATAAGCGAATGTCCCTTCTGGGTGCACAGGGTTGCTCGGCCTCCTCCCATAATCCCTCAGCTTGTCCTGAATCAGTGGAAAAGGACTGAGTTCATATGAGAAGTGAGTCAAGGTCAGTGAGATGGTATCCACTGGCAACAGCTACAGGGTAACATTGCTGAAAGGCTCATGGAATTTACTATTGACCGAGATGTTTATGAGGCTCCTCTTTTCAGGGCAGACTTGCCCACCTTCTGCATGGCATGGTCTTCCTTAAGACCTGGAGGCCAGCTAAGAAACAAAAACAAATCAGGGCTGGAGAGATGGCTCAACAGTTACGAGCATGGTTGCTTTTGCAGGGGACTCAGGTTTGGTTCACAGTAGCCACATGGTAGCTAACAACCATCTGCCATTCCAGTTCTAGGTGATCCGATGCTTTTTTCTGGGTTCCATGGGCACGGTATGGCATGGGTGCACTTACATACATGTAGACAAAACACACACACACACATACACACACATACACACACACACACACACACATATATATATATACATATAATAAAATTTAAAAACAACAACAAACAGACATCAATGGCCCAGTTAGTGGGCTTCAAGCTCCAATGGAACTTTCCGGTTTTTCTCCGGCCTGAGTCACTGTGGCTGCAGTTTTATACATTTTCAGGTCTCAGTCAGTGGGCTACTGTAGTGTGCCCACTACACGCTTCAGCCCTCACCCGTGACCACCGTTGTGGGAAAGCAAGTCCCATATTCCAACCTTGCTGGGTTTGGTGATGATCTCAGCTACTCAGGAAGATTGTCATAAATTTGAGGCCAGCTTGGGCTGTACAGTGAAACCGTGTCTCATTATAAAAAGAATTCAGGTGTGGTGGTGTGTGCCTTTAATTCCAGCACTTAGGCAGAAGCAAGCAGAGGTCTGTGAGTTTAAGGGCAGCTTGGTCTATGTAGTGAGTTCCAGGCAGGGCTACATAAAGAGACCCTGTCGCCGGGCGTGGTGGCACACACCTTTAATCCCAGCACTCGGGAGGCAGAGGCAGGCAGATCTCTGCAAGTTCAAGGCCAGCCTGGTCTACATAGCGAGCTTCAGGCCAGCTGGGACTAAAGGGAAACCCTGTCTAAAAAATACCAAATAAATAAATAAATAAATAAGTAGACCCTGTCTTAAAACAAAACAAACAAAGCAAAATAAAAACTGCCCGAGATCAAGGTCAACCTGGGTAACTTAAATCCTGTCTCAAAATTAATAACATAAATGAATAAATAAAGGCTGAGGATGGAGGTAAGTGGGATGGAGGTGAGTGGGATGGAGGTGAGTGAGATGGAGGTGAGTGGGATAGAGGTGAGTGGGATGGAGGTGAGTGGGATGGAGGTGAGTGGCAAGGCACTTGTCTCAGATCCATCAGCCCCAAGTTCAATTTGTAATACACAATAATATAAAATTCTAGCTTCCAGTGTCTTCACCCATGCTACATGCCACTGTCCTCTCTGGGATGCCACCGTTCTGTGATGTGTTGCCTGTCTCCTGCATGGCAAAATGGTAGCTTCATGAAAAGACTGGACATGTATTGTGTGTGTGTGTGTGTGTGTGTGTGTGTGTGTGTTATTTATGTATGTGAGTATGCATGCCCCTGTGTCAACAGAGGCTGGAGGAGGACTCCAAGTGTCTCTCTCTCTGGCTTTCTCTGTCTATTTACTTGAGCTGGGGCTTCTCACAGAGCCTGGAGCTTGGTGCTTTTTCCCTAGGCTGGCTGGCCAGTGAGCCATCAGTGTTGTCCTTGTCTCCTCAGCATAGCCTCTCTTGCCTCTTTACGTGGCCGCTGGGGATCTGAACTCAGGTCCTCATGGCTTACCCCCTGAACCATATCCCCAGGCCATGAAGACACATTTTTTTTACTCTATTGGCAGCATCTAGAATTGGACCTATTCCACATCCTCTGATGAATGACTGAATGAATGAATGAGTGAATGAATGAATGAATAAGTGAATAAATAAATGAGTGAGTGAGTGGATGAGTGAATGAATCAATGAATCAATGAATGAGTGGTGATGTAGGTGAAAGGGTCTCATGGTGACAGAGTGGACAATTGTGCTGATGGTAACTGACAGAAGCACATGGGTGAGGTGTCAGAATTCTGGGAATCTGGAGCATTCTAGTTTTGTAGTCCCCAAGTAGTACATTCTTGTATTTTATCTGTTCCTGCACCCTGTGCAGAATCTTGTGCTGCCCAGAGGGCCAGTCTCTGGGTCTGGAGCCTGGTGGCAGGGGATTCAGGTGTCCGAGCGTAGTCCTTCCCTCCCCATGCTTCTCTGCCTGTCAGTCACAGGAACCTTCTCCTAGCCCACCATCAAGCTCTTCTCTATTACTTGCTGCAGACCTGAGCCCTATCATAGTCCATGGTACACATTAACATGTGTGATCTAACGTGGGAGAGGTGTAGCTTATAGCCTGGGCATCGTTGTCTGGGCCAGGCTGCTGTAGAGCTGGCGAGAGGGGAGGCCTGGCTGGGACAGGGTCCTTCTTGGGCCCTGTCTTGGCTGGCCCTTCCCAAATGACAGCTTGTCTTACCCTTTTCCCGTGTGCTGGCTGGCATCTGAGCCACAGACTGCAGACTGCAGGGTCTCTGTGCACAGAAATGCTCTCAGTTCAGGGCCTGGCAGCCACACCATCTTCTGGCACTTGAGGCCTGCTTCCTGTCTCCTCGTCCTGAAGCCACAGCCATTGCCAGGACTGGGAGCCAAGCAAGGGACCAGGCAGAACTCCCAGCCGAGCATGGTGGGCTGTGGTAGTGATGGAGTGGGATGGGGGGGACCCTGAGCCACGTGGCTTCTGGGCAGTGGGAAATGGAAACATTGGGTGGCTTTGGCCCTATAGAGGAATGTTCTGACTCTGGCTGTGCTGCAGGGGAATAGGAGCAAGGAGGTAAAGAGGGACTGGGGGGAGAGGAAGGAGATTTGCAGCCAAAGATGAGGCTTTGAGCACCTGTAGGTCCCGTGCCAGGACTCCTTCCTCTGGGCATGGGATTGGTCAGAAATAAAGCAAACCACCCTTCCTTTCAGTATGTTTACCAAGCTGTCAACCTGAGCAACTAAATTCTGCTTGGCCCTAGAGGACAAGTTATCACCGTCACCATCATCATCATCTTCGCCTTCAGAAACTCCAACATCTAGGAACTATGTACAGCTGTCCTCCTTGTTTGGACTATGAAGTCCTACCTTGGGTGGCTGCAACATTCTTTACTTGTCACTGGCTCTTTGCATAGTTCCTCCTCCCTGTCCCCTTGAACCCTCTTCCTTTCCCTAGTCCCCCACTGTCCTTGGGGGCACTTTTGGCCAGTTATTCTTTGCTCACAGAGGAGTTGTGCTTATGGGGAAGAGGAGGTGAGGTCCTGTGATTGCACCAAGACAGACAGAGTGTGACAACAGGGGTCCTTGGTGACTCAGGCTGGCGGATGCTCCTAACACCAGAGGAGTACAGAAGGAGCCTGGCTGGGCTCTACCGAGTTCCGACCATGCACGAAGGGCCCACTGGGGTCTGTCTGTCTTGCCCATTTCCTGGATTCACTCTGGCTACCCTGTGCCCACCTGCCTGCCCTGTGAAAGAGAGACAGGCCAGTCCCCAGGAGTCCCTCTGAGCGTCATTCTGTGGATTAGAAGCCTTCAGAAGTGAATGGTTCTCAGCTCTGGCTGATTATGGAAACCACCTGAACAGCTTTGAAGGCAAGCCCTGTCCACAGAGATCTGATTCATGGGTGTGGTTTGTGTGGTAATAGTTCTCGAAATTCCTTGGGCGGTTGAAATGTGCATCCAGGAGTGAGGACAGCTGCCATAGCCTTCTAGAAGTTCTACCAAGTGCTTGTCACAGCTGAGGCTGTGTCACCGGAAGCAGGAAAGCACAAAAGGAGTAAACCCCTCCCTCTGAGGGACAGACCCCATCGGAGGTGGGGGTGGGGAGGACGGTGTTCTCCTTGCTTTGTTTCATTTTATCTTCCTAACCCTTGGACTTCAGATGTGGAAACTGAGTCTTGGTGATGATCTGTGTCACCCGGTGGGGGCAGAATCTGGTGCGTCACTTTCCTGTGTGTTCAGCCCGTTGCTGTCTTCCTGAGCCACTGTCTGGTAATAATGATGGTCACAGCAGTGAACAGTGTGTGGGTACCTGTCACCACATGGGGGGGGACACCATTTGAGATGTTCCATGTACATTCCCTCTCTACCATATTGATGCACAAAATGTCATGGGACTTGCCTGCAGTCACATGACTGAGAGTGGCAGAGCTAGGAGTTGAACTGGGGGCTCTCTGGATTTAGGGTCTTTAGGTTTCCCCATCTCATCCACCATATTGCTGCAAACCTCCCAGAACCATGGGGACCAAGGTGCAGTGTCATCCTGGGTGGTTCCTGGGTTTCCCGTCTTTGGCTAGTCCCGGGAGTTCACATGCTGCTGTGTTGGAGGACAGCAGAATATAGCAGAGGAAGGCAGGCCTGATCCTTTTCACCCTCAGTCTATCAGAACTCCATGTTCCTGCTGGTCCCTGAGGCTGCAGCTCAGTTTAAATCTGCTTGCAGACAGACTTTCCTGGGCTCGGGCCCAGGCCTTGGCCACCCCAGCCCCAGGCAAGCCTCCTGGCTTGGGCCTCACATCAGGTTTGAGTTTACAGTGTCCACAGGCTCTCATCTGAGCCACTCTGACTCAGGCTTCTGTGGAGGCAGGCTGCCTGGGTGCTGTGTGTGTGTCTCCCCTCTGTGTCTGGGTCTCCCTGAGTGTGAATCAGCCTTCCTAGCATGTGATTTATGCTCCTTGTCATTCACCAGCTCAAAGTACACATTCAATGGCTTTTTATTATAGTCATAGATATGCACGACTCTCTCTACAGTCAATTTGAAAAGACTTTCTTCTGCTTGTAGACACATGTGCCTTGTAGCTATGCCCCCCCATCAATCCCTCCGTACCCCAGCCCTGCAGCCATCAATCTATTTTCCATTTCTATAAATATTATGGACATGTCCTGTAAAGATATTCATAACTTGCATGGTCTTTTGTGTCTGGCTTCTTTCTCTTTCATGTTTTCAGGCTCTTCTTCACTGTGGAAAGTATCAGTACTCCATTCCTTTTTTTTAAAATTTTTATTTATTTCTGTATGTGTATGAATGTACTGTCTGCATGCAAGTCTGTGCACCCGTGTCGTGCAATGCCGTGGAGGTCAGAAGAGGGTCTCGGATTCCCCTGGAACTGGAGTTCTCCTGGAATTGGAGTTTCAGACGGTTCTCGGCTGCCATATGGGTGCTGGGGATCGAACCTGGGTCCTCTGTAAGAGTGGTCAGTGCTCTTAACCGCTAGGCCATCTCTCCAGCCCCTACTCCATTCCTTTTTAATGGCCAGGTAATATTCTACTCTTGGGATATGCCGTATTTCGTTGATCTATTCTTTTGTTAATGGTATCTGGGTTAGTTCCATTTTGTGATGATTATGAAAAAATACTTCAACAAACATTGGCATTAGATATTTTTTCTAGTTGTTATTAACAAAATACCCAGCAAGAGCAACTTAGGAAGGAAGGATTGATTTGGGCTCAGTGTTTAAGAGATTCAGTCCATCATGGTGGGAAGGCATGGTGGCAAGAGTATGAAGCCCCTGATTAACCTCCGTCTGTAGAGCTTGGCTTGCTTTCTGCCCCCCCCTTCTTTTTTTTTTTGGTCTTTTCGAGACAGGGTTTCCCTGTAGCCCCAGCTGGCCTGGAACTCACTCTGTAGTCTAGGCTGGCCTTGAAGTCACAAAGATCCGCCTGCCTCTGCCTCCCAAGTGCTAGGATTAAAGGTGTGCGCCACCACACCGGCTCTCCTTTTCCCCCGACTCATGGGATGGTGCTGGCTGCATGTGAGGTGGGCCAACTCTGCTCAGTTAAACCAATATGGAAACATTTGCAGACATGCCCAGAAGTGTGTGTCCTAGGTAATTCCAAACACCATCAAAGAGTAAGCATGAAGAGTAAGCATCCGTGGACAAGTTCTTATTTCTCTTGGGTCTATACCTGGGGGTGGATTTTCTGGCTCATGTGTTAACTCTCCTTGATTATTTGATTTGGAATTGCCAGACAGACTGCTTTCCAAGTGGTGGCACATTTTACACTTCCACCAGCAGTGTGTGAGGGCTCCAATTTCCTCCCCTCTTTACCAACACTTGTTATTATCTTACTTTGACTTTAGCCAGCCTTGGGAGAGCGTATGAAGTAGCTTTTCACTGTGGTTTGGATTTGTGTTCCCCTGCTGATGAGTGATACTGGACACCCTTTCAAGTGCCTTTTGGCCATTTTAATGTATTCCTTGGAGGAGAGTCTGTTCAGACTCTGCCTGTTTTTAAATTGGGTTATTTGTCTTCATTATCAAGTTGTGAAAGTTACATAGTCCAGATACACGTCCATTAACAGGGAAGCAGAGGCTGGTCTTGCTGGTCTCTTCGCACCCTTCCGCCAATCCCCTTTCATCCTTGTGCACACAGTAGATGATTTATACAGACATAAAGACATGTTGAGGGAGGATAGAGTTTGGGTTGTCTTGGAGAGACCTTGTCTAGGGTGTGGGGACAGGGCTGTCCCTGGAATGTTATGGCTCAGAAACAAGAGCCCAGCATGGCCCATCAGAGTCTGGGCCACATAGGTCCCTTGGGT
This sequence comes from Rhizomys pruinosus, assembly GCA_009823505.1. Taxonomy (NCBI): domain Eukaryota; kingdom Metazoa; phylum Chordata; class Mammalia; order Rodentia; family Spalacidae; genus Rhizomys; species Rhizomys pruinosus. Next base: position 190,152 of record VZQC01006609.1, read on the forward strand.
GCTGCTTATAGCAGAAGTGACTCTATAGGGTTGCCAGAGTTTGGGGGTCTTGAGCCCTAGCCTGTCTTGAGTTTTATACAGAGATGGGGAAGACGGGAGGGAGGAACGAGAGCAGGCCACAGCTTCTGAAGTTTGGAGAGCTTGTGCCCAGTAGACATCTGGGTCTCTTGTGAGGGGGCTGCTCAGTACTCATGTGAGGAACTCTGGAGGGGGCTGCGATGGCTGGTGTAACTGGGAATTATCTGCCACTGTGAGATCTTTAGAGCCAGGACTGGCTACATGCCAAGGGAGAGTGAGTTATTAGAGATCAGGACAGGATAAAGGAGTAACAGCCAGCATTGGCCACAGACAAGGATGGTCACAAGTGAGCAGGCTTCAGGAAGCATGACTCTAGAAGCCAATCTGGGGTAAGGAGAGGGAGTCTGAGAGGCACAAGGCTGAGAGCACGGACTAGCTCTTCCAGCTATGAGAAGCTGGGGAAGCAGAGACCTCAGCTAGGCAGGATGGGAGGTACCTTGATGTACTTAGATATCAGGGCCAGCAAAGGACAGTGTGGTGGTGCTAATGACAGCCCAGGAGCTGAGACCCTAGGGAGGTGAAAGGGAGGTGACCTTGACCACAGCATAGCCCCAGGAGGGGAGAGAAGGGAGGACTGGGGGAGGATGGGGGAGGGGAGAGCTGTTCACATTGACATGCCAGAAGCCTCCGCATGTGTGTCTGGAGCTTGCTTGGAAATCTGGCCATTTGGGAAACTGGGAACAGACAGGTCCTTGGGAACCTCTGTCAGTGTCATTCATGTGCCAGATGTGTGTCCACCAGCTTCAGATGAGAGCACCAGAGGCAGACATGTTAGAGAAGTGCCTCTGTGACATGTGCACCGCTGGTTTGAAGTGAAGGCAGTGGTGTGTGTGTGTGTGTGTGTGTGTGTGTGTGTGTGTGCCACCAAGTGGGTAGATGGCTGGATGGAGACAGAAGAGCTTCTCTAGGAGAATAAGCTCCATCTTTGGAGCTTTGGGAGTGAGCAAGTACTGGATATTTGCAGTATTATCATGCATGTTGATCAAGGCCTGAGGAGCTGAGGAGGAGATGAGGCCTGTGGAGGGCAGGGGCAGTGGCAAGCAGTCAAGGTTGGAGAGAACTAGAAGGATGTGGTGGCCTCACAGTCTAGGGATAGAGCAAGATGGCAGTGGCTGAGGATGACGCAGTAGCTGCAGGGTGCTGGAGTGAGGGCCATTCAGCCACCCCTTCAGGAAACTGCTAGAAGCCATATCCAGTCCTCGTACGGCCTCCAGTTGTTGGAGTTTCTTTTAAGCTGGACCTGCTGACAACACAGCTGGCTGAGAGGTGTCCAGGGCACTAAATCTTCACAATGGTAATTTTAAAAACAAACTCAGACATATTGCCTTGGAAGGTGGCGAGGAGCTTGGTTGGGAGATGGCTTACTTTGTTTCTTTCCCTTGGGAAGCTCTGGATAGGCTGGGCATGGAAGGAAGAGAGGAGATCTGGTCTACCCCACAGCTGGGTCTCTAGAGCTGTCCTGTTCAAATGGGCCTGTGATGGTCCAACCTAGAAGATTAGTGGAATACATTTCTGGGTGTTTCCGTGAGGGAGTTTCCAGAGGAAGGAGAAGATGCACCCTGAGTGTGGGCAGCACCCCCATGAGCTAGAAGCCTGGGGAAAATAAAAGCGGCAGGAAGCCTGGTACTGCTAGCAGAGCCTGCCTGTCTGTCTGTCTGTCTGTCTGTCTGTCTGTCTGTCTGTCTCTCTGCTTCCTGGCTACCACACGTGAGCGGCTCAGCTCCATCACACCCTCCCTTCATGATGGACTGAAACCTAGGAAGCCATGAACCCAAATAAACCACATTTAAGCTGTTTTTGTCAGGTCTTTGGTCGCGGCTATAGAAACTGACAACTGTCTTTCTGGGTAGCAAGGACACAGAGCCCCCCCCTCCCCGGAGGACCTGCTGTCTGCTCAGAGCTAGGCCTCTTAAGTCTGTCTGGATCACAGGCCGTGTCTTTCCTTGCTCTTGTCTCTGTACTTGACAGGGTACAGACAGAGCTTGGCATTCTTCTAAGCTTGGACTTAGTTTCTGTTTATGAGTAAGTTTCCCAGGCCTTGGGAATTCTTCCTCTGGCAGCCCTGGAGACCTGTTTTCTGGCTCAGTGTCCTCTCTGCCTCTCCATCTACATGTACATATATGCAATTTTAGAGCAAAGGTGCTCATACATATATCTGCACACTTATGCACAATCATAATAGTAATTTGGCTTCAATTACCTGGAAAAATATTTAGGACTTTGTTAGGAGATAGCTTCAGGTAATAAACTGAACTTGCTCAGTTGTGGCCCGTTGCAAGTCACAAGGTGATTTAAAAATTATTTTATTTATTATGTGTTATTTTTATTTTATGTATATGAATTTATTGCCTTCCCTGGAACTGGAGTTACAGATGGTTGTTAGCCTCCATGTGAGTGCTGGGAATCAAACCTGGGTCCTCTGCAAGAGCAGTCAATGCTCTTAACTGCTGTGTCGTTTCTCCAGCCCACAAGGTGACTTTTAAGTGACATTCCTCCTCCCCTAGTTGCCCTGTGATCACTGTCTTCTTCAGGTGCCCTGGAATTTCACCCTGAACTTGGAAGTTTCTCCCAGGGGAACTGGGGGAGACCTTAGCTAGCCTGGAGGCCTCTGGGTAGAGAGACAGAAGAAGCTGTTACCTTGGCTATAATGCAGTATTATAGCTACTACTACTGCTGCTACTACTACTACTACTACTGCTGCTGCTGCTGCTGCTGCTACTACTACTACTACTACTACTACTACCACTACTTTATTGTGATGCCACCCACCAGGCACTTTGGAAAGTCCAAACAGAACCTGCCACCTGCCTCCCAGGAAGGCACCTCACAAACAGCCACATTGAAAGGAGTTTAGCGAAAGGCTAGAATGGCAAAGCCTTCCCCCGGGAGAATTTCCATTCAGAGAGACTGGCTGAGGGCCCATGTGGTATCGTGCTCCATTGGATATAACCAGGGAGTCTTTGTTTTTGTTACATGAAGACTCTTTCTAGTATATATTTCCTATGTGTGTACTGTTTATAAAAGAATAAGGTACGGGTAGAAATAGATAGGTCTGTCATTGATTTTTCCAGCCCACCACAATTAATTTTTCCCCTTTCTCTTGATGTCTTATCCAGAAATTTGATTTGATTTTAGTACTTTAAAATTAGCTACCACTTTTCAGAAACATAAACATCTCGTAAATTGAGAGACAGGGTAATTTAGCACGGAGGCAGGGAGCCAGGAGGCCGTGTTTGCCAGTCTGTCTGCCTCGCGTGGTACCCGGCTTCCTGGCCAGGGCCGAGATTCAGGAGGACCTGGGCCAAACCTCTCCCAGTGTAGAGAAGACTGAAGCTGATGGAAGGCATGGGGTTGATGCTGCCCGGGTGGATCGTACCCTGGGGGTCTCCCTGAAGGTTAGGAATGCCTGGAGCTTGGGGCAAGAGCCAGGCTTGCTCTACCATCCTGTCTCTAAGACCCAGGGGACCACAGATCTGGCCCAGATCCAGGTTATGCCCCGAAAGGGTTAAGTACCATTTCTGGGCAGGTTCTGGCTGTGATCCCTGGGACTAATGAGACCCATATTCACAAAGAAAGGAAGTTTGCTCCCAGTGTCTGGGTCCAGCGATTTCACGCTATACAGTGAACTGTGTAGAGGACCCTCTTCAGCTCCCCCCTGGGGGAAGGCCTGAGGGCAGGAGGAAGCTGAGGAGACTGGGGCTGCTGTGCAGGAAAGCTCTGGGTGTGGTGAAGAAGTTTTGGGGGCTTACCATCCTTTCAGACTGAGCACACTATCTCTCGGTGGGCTTGTGGCCATGGGAGCAGCTGGCCAGAGGTGAGACTGAACATCCTTGCTCTGTGAAGTCAGACCTCAACAGAAGCTGAGGGAATTTGCAGGTGGGAGCAGGAAAGGACTGTTTGCTTGTTCCCAGTGTCCCCCAAGGGCAGACATGACACAGACCTGGGACCCTGTTCGAGTATGGCCCCTCAGTTGGGAACTTTGGGCAAGTTGTTTTACTTTTCTGATCCTCTAAAATTCATTTGTGAAGTGGGTGTAATATTAGTTTCTTTATCATAAGAATGAGAAAATGAAATACTATAAGATAATAAATGTGGATATAGGTGGCAGGTACTACTACTACTACTACTACTATTATTATTATTATTATTATTTTATTTTTTGGTCTTTTTGAGACAGCATTACCCTGTAGCCCCAGCTAGCCTGGAACTCACTATGGAGACCAGGTGGGCCTTGAACTCACAGAGATCTGCCTGCCTTTGCCTTCCGAGTGCTGGGATTAAAGGCTTGTGCCACCACAGCCCACAGGTACTGTTATTAATAATAATAATGATAATAAGGTAGTTTATAAAGGACCATGTTGTAGTTTACTTTTTGTTACTGTGATATCAAAGCAACTTTGGAGGGAAGGATTTTTTGGGGGATGCTTTCCCCAAAATAAATCAGTGAAGGAACTCAAGGCAGGACTTGAAGCAGAAACTATGGAGGCATGGACTTGCTGGCCTGCTCAGGCGCATGCTCAGCCAGTTTCCTTACACATCCCGGGACCACCTGCCTAGGGAATGGTGCTGCCCACTCTGGGCCTTCCCGCGTTGATGAACAATCAAGACAATCCTTCATAGACATGCCCACAGACAATTACTCATTTGAGATTCCCTTTTTGGCTGATTCTAGGATGTCAAGTTGGCAGTTAATGCTAATGAGGATAGGACATGTAGTTCAGGTCAGTCAGATGGTCCATATTCAGAATCTAGTGCATCACAGGAAAGGAAGTTTTCTGTCATTGGAAAAAAATCTAGGCAAAAGTTAGAGGTCCTCTAACTGGTTTTGTTGCTAAGTTAGAAAACCTCAATCTGGGGCTTCAATGCAAGCACATCTCCCCATCCCCCATACTGTCATTTTAACAAGTATACCAGGACTTTGCGGGTGGGTCAGTACCACTTGATAAAATGCCCAGGAGGTCCTTCCTCTCTCCTCTTCATCATAGTGCTGCCATTTAAAAATATTTTATTTATTATTTTTATTTTATGTGTGTGAGTGTATCGCCTGCATGTAGGTAGGTGCACCCATGTTGTGCAATGCCTGTGGAGGTCAGAAAAGGTATCTGATCCCCTGGAACTGGAGTTATAGATGGTTGTTAGCCACTATCTAGGTACTGAGAATTGAACCTGGATCCTCTTCAAGAACAGAGTAGAAGCTGAGAGTATTTGTGTTTTTAACTCCTTAGCCAGCTCTCTAGCTCCCTGTTATATTTTTCACCTCATTTTTTTTTATTAATTTTTATTTATTTCCGTATGTGTATGAATGTACTGTCTGCATGCAAGTTTGTGCACCCGTGTCATGCAATGCCGCGGAGGTCAGAAGAGGGTGTCGGATTCCCCTGGAACTGGAGATCTCCTAGAATTGGAGTTTCAGACGGTTCTCAGCCGCCATGTGGGTGCTGGGGATCGAACCCGGGTCCTCTGTAAGAGCGGTCGCGCTCTTAACCGCTAGGCCATCTCTCCAGCCCTTCACCTCATTTTTTAAATACAACTTAGTCACAATGTAGAGAATAAGAGACTGCCAAGTGCATATCCTTGGATAGGGACTCATATTTAACCTCGTCCATCCAGGGCTTAGGGACCATCATGGAACAGGGGGCAGAAAGACTGTAAGAACTGAGAATGACAGACGACCACAAAGAAACAGAGTTTTCCAGGCTTCTGGGAACTTGCTCATGTGAACTTACAGCAGTGGAGACAGCATGCACAAGACTCATGCAAACTCAAACCAGACAAAAAAAAACAAAAAAAACCAAAACAGCATGAGCTGGTTTTCCCCACCTGGAGGGATTCTTTTAGCTTCCTGATCAGGTCAGTGCTGAGGCATGAAGCAGCCATTTTGGTCCTGACCATCTTGGTTTTCCATTTCATCGACAGATAGGAAGGACTGGGAGAAGGGCCCACTGTCATATGGGTAGGTACTCAGACTTGCTTGAGATGTAACCTCGAAACAGGCTGAGCCAGGGACGTGACAGAGCTGAGTGGCATATTGAGGCTGCCTTAATCAGGGGGCAGCTCTGGTTCAAATGGAGAAGATCCGTCAGCTTATAAAAATGTTCCTTTGTGCACTGCTTTGTGTTCACAGCTGTGGTCCTGATGCCTGGTATGCTGAAGGCACTCAATAGATAGCTGTTAGAATAAGTGAACCAATCCAGCGAGCATTTGTTTATTAAATATTACCAGCTATTTTCTGTGCACTGTGGTAGGTGGGCCAGTCTTATGCTTTATAGAGGTGACATGGATGCACAAGTGTCTACACATATGCAGCACCCATTTATTAACACCCGTCTTTATGTGTTTTATTGGCCTCTTTGATTATGGGCCTCATTGGTGGTTAATAACACATTTGCTGGGCTCAGCCAACATTAGACTTTTGTGTTTTGATTTCCAAGGCCAGCCCTTGATTTTTTTTTAAAAGATTCTTTTGATGCGATGGAACAAGGGACTGAAAGCCTACACATCCTTGTCACACCATGCTGGCTCAGTTCCACGGAGGGGGGGATGTATTAGCCCCCTGCTATACCATGCACTCGTGCACATGTGCTTTAGGTCTGAAACAATAGTGCTTTGTCCTGGAGTGGAATCTGCACCCGCCCAAGGGATGGTTTACCTTTGCTCCAGGGACTTTCCCCTCTTGCCCATGGGAAAGCAGGATGGGAGGTCGCAGTGCTAGGCCTTGCTAGCTTTTACGTCCTCTGCTCCCCTAATAAAAGCAAGAGAACTCTTTGTACAAATGAAGTCGTTTTTTTACATTTATTTTAATTTTATAGGTATGATTATTTTGCCTGTGTGCATATAACTGTGCCATGTGTGCCTGTTGCTGATGGAAGACACAAGATGGCTTTGGATCCCCTGGAACTGGAGTTAAGGATGGGTGTTAGCTGCCATGTGGGTGCTAAGGGACGAACCTAGATCCTCTCCCAAAGCATCCAGTGGTCTTTACCACTGAGCTATCTCTCCAGACCCCAAACAAAGTCTTTTAGAATCTGTATATGTGTGTATGTGTGCGTGTGTGTGTGTGTGTGTGTGTGTGTGTGTGTGTGTGCACATCTGTATGTATGTATGCAACCATGGGCGTGGATACCTGTAGAGGCCAGAAGGGGGCATTGGATCTCCTTGGAACTGGAGTTACAGGCCACCGTGAGCCACCTGACATGGGAGCTAATAACTGAACTGGGGTCGTCTGGAAGAGCCACAAGAACTCTTAACTGCTGAGCCATGTGGAGTGCCCTGGCTGAATATCTGCAATAACAATAGCTGCTCTACTTAAAATGAGGACCCCTTCCTACGCTTAGCCTCCTCTAACTTCCTGTCAAACAACTTCCTGGAGCCTCATGGAAGGAAGAGTCCAACAGTGTCTGTTGTACACTGTTGAATTCTGTCACTTGTTAAGGGTAGAGCATTCACACCCCTTCTCTCCTCTCTTTCTCCTGTCATCTTGGCCCCACAGGCTGGCCTTATCCGCACCGACAGCACCGACTACTTCATTGAGCCTCTGGAGCGAGGGCAGCAGGAGAAAGAGGCTGCTGGGAGGTCCCATGTGGTGTACCGCCGGGAAGCCGTACATCAGGAGTGGGCAGAGCCTCATCAGGACCTTTACAATGAAGGTAGGTTGTTGGCAGGGGTCCCAGGTGCTACCTCTGTCCCCACCTCTGGGGTGTCTTCTGGCTTTAAGCCCTCAGTGTCTGACCTCAGTCTACTCATTTGTGAAATGGGCCTGGGCTTCACAGCTGCCCCACCAACAACAGATTGAAGAGGTTTTGAGGATTGGCCAGAGGCAGGGGCCAGAGGGAACACTTGGGACCTGAAGAGGGTTCTCGGGATTTCCAGCATCTCTGAGGAGTCACTGTTGCTTCTTGAAGCTGTGACTGAGCTGAAACGGAAGGCAGAATGGCTTCCATCACCTATCTCCCTGAAATCAACTCCACTGTCGTGGGATCCCTCTGAGGGGGCTTCTTAAGGCCCTTGCGTGCAGGCCAGTATCTAGTGTCAGAGCAGCAGGGGCAGCTCCATGACCAGTGGATCCTGCTCTGTGACCTTAGGGAAGTTCATTAACATCTCTGAACCTCATTCTCCTAATTAGTGAAGAGGAGGACAATGAATGTCTGTCTACATGCTAAGGCTGTTAAACATATTGGTGAGCGGGTATAAAGATCTGTGGATCCACATACCTTTAGTCCTAGCACTTGGGAGGCAGAGGCAGCTGGGTCTACATAGTGAGCTCCAGGTTCTAGAATAGCCAGAGCTAACATGGTGAGATCTTGTCTCCAAAAAATAAAAATAAAAATAAAAATCTGGCCATGGTGGCACAGGTCCTTAATCCTAGTACTTGGGAGGCAGAGACAGGCAGATTGCTGTGAGATTGAGGCTAGTATGTTCAAGTTCCAGGCCAGCTGGGGACTATAAGGAGACTCTCAAACGCACATATACATGCACACGCACACAGAGAACCCAAAATCTGTGCAAAAAGTGAGACAAGCAGCAGGCGCTTGATGAATAGTAATTCTCACTGTAGTTATAAGTGTTCCTGCACAGGCTGGAGTGGGAGCCCCACCTCTGAAGGCAGCGACAGCTCTGTTCCTTGGTGAGCAGGACGTGGAACTCCCTGCTTGAGAAAATGACATGTGCATATGACAGGTGTCTTTCCTGGCCCTGCGGCTTAGCTTTGTCCTGAAGTTCCCTTTACCAAGAACCATGACAAAGGCTGGATGGAATCTGGTCCTGAGTGGCCACACCCTCGCGCCAGGGTCTTTATGTGAAGGAATGCCTGGAAACCAGTTGTCCCATACACGATGCCTCCTAGGAAGCTCCAGCTGTTCCTACATAAGAGCTGGAGGGGCTGCGGCCCTGGGAGTGGGAGCGAGGGGCTGGATGGAGGCCCTGATGAGGGACTGGTGGGGGTCAGGTGCCCGCTGGTGGCATAGATAGCCCCTCTTCTCTGCAGAAAAGAACTCAAGTCACCCTAGGGCTCCATTTTTTTTTTCTTTCTTGAGGCCAGTTCTGAATTAAAAGGCCATAAATCCATCTTTGGAGAGAGACTTGGGGAAGCCTAGTCCCCCTTTCATGAACCTGGCTCCAGCCTCCTTGGCAACCACAGGGATGGCAGCAGGAAAGCTGGGCTTGCAGAGTTGAGGCACAGCGAAGCGTGTCCAGTCTTCCATCCTTCAGGCTGCTCAGCTGAAACTCCTGTGCACTAGCCAATGGGGTCGGGGCCAATCCACCTCTGGTCCTTCCGGGAGACAAGGGATGATTAGGGACCTTTTCAGGCACCTGTGACTCTTAAGGTTTACTATCGGGAGCTGTATATAAGAAACATCCCGAGTGTGCCTTTCTCCGAGTGATGAGCCAAGCAAGCAGAGGGCTTCTCTTGGGTCCTCCTCCTGCCTGGCATGTGGGGAACCACCTTTGAGCCTGGCAGAGAAGCCTCCAGCTTGAGCTCCTCCATCTCTGCCTGGCCTCATTCCATGTGGACACCTCTCCCCTAGAGCCTGCAATGCTGCCCATCTCCTCTCCACAGGCTGAGGGATCTGGAAGACAGACTCCAAGGCTTCATAATCTTTGTGTCACCCCCTCTAAGTCCTGTCCCCATGTGGGCATCCAGCATCTCTGGAGGAAGGACACACAGGAAGTCCCAGGGCCTCCGACAGATGGGCCTGCTATTTGAGCTACTTCTGGGAGGCTTCTCCATAAAGGATACACTGTTCACCTAAGAGCTTGGGGTGGAGGGGACGATTCCTCTAGGGCCTCAAGGTTAGGCCTTGCTGCTGCTTTCTGAAGAGGGTATGTGTGCATACTTACAGATCCACCTACCCACACTGTCGCCTGCCCCAGGGTAACACACACACACACACACACACACACACAAACATGCAGCAGTGTACACCCAGACCTCCAAACTCATGTACACACACTCACACCCACCCACAACACTGTCATCTCCACACACGCACCTTTGTACGTTCACACGCATGCCAACACCTCTCCCGCTTTCTCCCTGTTCAGACTCACATATTCAGTCAATCGCACACATGACTGAGACCCCTGAGAAATTGCTAAGCACTGCTCTTCTTTGGTGAGAAGCTGCAACCTTCCGAGTGCAATTAGGAAGGCTGGACCCTCCCCTAAAACCTGAGGCACGCGTACCAGGCCCTCGAGGTCTCCTGTGCGCCCTAGCCGGGCCTCCAACTTTGCTCTAGATTTTCTCTGTCCAGCCCCCAACACTGCCTTCTTCGGCCTGGGCCTGCCCTACACGTCCTCCCCCCCCACCCCCCATCTTCCTGGAAGAGGGAACTAGATGTGAACCAGTATTGACTCCTGTGGCGAGCTTCGAGCCTTGCCTCTGGCCCCTGACAGTCCGTCTAGTAGGGGTGACCAGCCTGGGGCTCAAGGTTGCTGATATTGCTACTTAAATAAAAAAAGATCGAAGCTGGGTGTGGCAGTGGTGCATTCCTTTAATCCCAGTACTGGGAGGCAGAGGCAGGTAGATCTCTGTGAGATGGAGACCAGCCTGGTCTACATAGTGAGTTCCAGGCCAGCTGGGGCTAAAGGAAGATCTTGTCTTAAAAAGATGCACGCACATGGGGCTGGAGGGATGGCCTAGCGGTTAAGAGCGCCGACTGCTCTTACAGAGGACCGGGGTTCGATCCCCAGCACCCACATGGCGGCCGAGAGCCGTCTGAAACTCCAATTCCAGGAGAACTCCAGTTCCAGGGGAATCCGACACCCTCTTCTGACCTCCGCAGCATTGCATGACACGGGTGCACAGACTTGCATGCAGACAGTACATTCATACACATACAGAAATAAAATTAATTTAAAAAAATGAAAAAAAAGACACACGCACATACACACACATGCACATACACACATGCACATACACACACACACACACACATGCACGTACAAGATTGAGATAAAAGTGACCTTTAATTTTTTTTTATGTGTATGTGATGTGTGTACATGTGTATTCCCATGTACGATTCTGGGGTTACAGGCACGCAGCCATGTTTTCTAGATGTTTTTGTGAGTGCTTCTGTGGAAGCACTTCACCTACTACTACATCTCCCCAGCCCCCAAATATACTGTTTTAAAGGACACACTTGTCTAGCTCTATAAAAAAAGATTTACTGGGGCTAGAGAGATGACTCGGCAGTTAAGAGCACTGACTGTTCTTCCAGAGGGTCTGGGTTCAATTCCCAGCACCCACGTAGTGGCTTAACAATTGTTTGTAACTCCAGTTATAATCTCCAGAGGATCTGACACCCTCTTCTGGCCTCTGTGGTTTTTTTAGGACATGGGTACACTTCCATACATGTGGGCAAAGCACTCTTACACATAAAATAATTTTTAAAATAAAAGAAAGATTTATTTTATATGTATGTGTGCCTGCATGTATGTATGTGCACAAGGTACATGCAGTACTGGCAGGGGCCAGAAGAGGGCATCACATCCTCCTAGAACTGGAGTTACAAACACTTGTGAGCCTCCCAATGTGAGTGCTGGGAACTAAACCTAGGTCTTAACAGCTGAGTCATCTCTCCAGCCCCTTCTTGGGTTTTTGCTGTCTTCACAATGCTGTGCTGCCAGAACCGCTGTCTAATGCCAGAATGTTGCCATCACTCTCATCAAAATCTCCACAGTTGAGATCAGTCACTTCTATCTCCCTCCTGCCCCCAAGCAAACATTCATTAGCTTCTGGTCAGTAGGGATTTCCACACAGTCTGTTGCTATGAGCACAGTCCTTCTACAGGAGCCTGTGCCACTCAAGTCTCTTTCAAGGCTTCCCACTATAATTGACTTAGCACTGTTAAGGTGCTATATAACACGACAGTCGTATTCCTTTCCATGCCCCCACCCCTCTGTTCACATACCGTTGTGCTGCTCTGATACTGCTCTGAACGATGAGTGTGAGGTTTTCTGTGAACACAGCTGTCTTGGGGTACGGTCTGGGAACAGAATCCACAGGTCACAGGGTGACCCCAGGTTGGCTTTGGAGACGGCCAATTGTTCAGAGCAGCTGTACCCTTTCCACTCACTTGGGGCTCCTTGGGTGGGCTCTTTCACACCTCACACCTCTGGCTCACTATGCCTGGAGGGTCACACAGAAGAGAGCGAGACTGGGGAATCCCTGGTATCCTGTTTGGCATAAGACACCCCTTTCTTTCCCTATGTGGTAAGAGGGAAATTCAGGTGGTTCCTTATAGAGTATGGTAATGAGGAAGGGGTGGCTCAGGCTTGTAGTTTGGGGTCTTGCCACTAATATGCTATGTGATCTACGGTGAGTTGGGTAACCTCTCTGAGCCTCCCTTTGGCAGACCTTAGAAGAAAGGGCTCCCAGGGTTGTTGAGTATTCTACTCTTAATACTTAAACCTCCAGGTACTGCTCACATGATGGAGTGACTGTTACTTGTCCGTCCGTCCCCCCCCATGGAGACAGTCCTTACTCCTTCCCTCTCCTCCTGGGATTCCTCCCTTCTTTTCTCCCAGTGGTTGGTCTAAGCTACTGGAATCACTGTGAGTCTTAGACACTGGGGTGGTTTGGGATTCTTGGGTTAGGGATGCTCAGCTGGCAAAAATCTATGAAAGACTGCAGTCTAAAGCATTTCAGACAAGGACCATCACACTGGGTGTTGACACCATCACATTTGTCACCCACACTAAGTTGTAGATCCAACTGCCATCTGTCCACCCACTTGGTGTAGCCCCTAATGCCAACCTCAGCCCTAGTACATACTAGGACTGTGCATCTTTATAACCCAGCTCCTGGGTTATAAAGTTGACTTGGGTCTTACATAACTGGATTAATGAGTGTTCTTAGAAACCGACTTGAAGGGCTGGTGATGAAGCTTAGTTGGTAGAGTGCTCACCTAGCATGCAGGAGGCCCTGGGTTCAGTCCTGTGCTCCAAACACTGGGTGCAATAGTGCACATCGATAATACCAGTGCTTGGGAGGTTGAGACAGGAAGACCAGAAGTTCAAGGTCTCAGCTATTCTAGTGAGTTCAAGGCCAGCTTGAACTACATGAGACCCTGTCTGGAGAAGAAAGGGAGAGAGGGAAGGAAGGAAAGTGCTAGTAACTCCATCTCCAGGGGGCCTGATGACCTATTCAGGCCTCCTTGGGCATATGTATACATGTTTCATACACACATAGACACATACACACTAAAATTTTTTTAAACAAGAAACAGGCTGGAGAGAGGGCTCAGTAAAGATCTGCTCTTGCAGAGGACCCAGATTTGGTTGCCAGCACCCACGTGGTGGGTAATAGCTATCCTTAACTCCAGTTCCAGGGGATCCAACACCCTCTCCGGCCTCTGTGGGCATTGCATGACATGGGTTCATTTACATACATACAAGGCAAAGCACTCATACACATAAAAATTTTGATAAAGTCAGGTGAAGTGGTGCATGCCTTTAATCCCAGCACTCAGGAGGCAGAGGCAGGTGGATCTCTGTGAGTTCAAGGCCAGCTTGGTCTACAGAGTGAGTTCCAGGCCAGCTGGGACTAAATGGAGACCCTGTCTCAAAAAGACCAAAAAAAATTTTTTTGAAAAAGAGACAAATAAATTTGACCTGTCCTAGCCCTTTCTTTCTGTCCTGCTTCCAGCCTTTGGCCTTGGCGACCTTCCCAACATGCTGGGCCTGGTGGGGGACCAGCTGGGTGACACAGAGCGGAAGCGGCGACATGCCAAGCAAGGTGGCTACAGCATCGAGGTGCTGCTGGCCGTGGACGACTCGGTGGTTCGCTTCCACGGCAAGGAACACACACAGAACTACGTCCTCACGCTCATGAACATTGTGAGTGCCTGTGCTGGGTGGGTGGGTGGCTGCCAGTGCTGGTGCCCAGGCTCCTCAGAGAGTGACAGCTTGCCTGACTTTTAGCCCAGAGTGGGAGCCCTTAGCAGAGAGGTTCCATGGCATGAGCTGGCCTGATATTCCTGGGTTCTGGGGGTATGTTGTAGGCCTGGTTACACTCAGAGCCTGGGGGAAACATGACCCCAGGACTCACTTTCCTTGGCATCGAGGTGATCTCCCTGATATTCAGCCCCTGTAGAAGATGCCCAGGCTAGATTGTGGGGCATTTGGGTGCCAGTCCTCTATGAGGGCCTCTTGGGTCCTAGGAGTGGGCCATGGAAGCTCATAGAGATCAGACAGGCAAGGGAAAGGCCCAGGGTAGATGGGAGAGGGAAGGGAGCTACAATCCCTGCTCCAGAGTGGATGTCTTGTAGACATGATGGGTGGCCACATACAGGCAAATACTCAAAGTCTGTATGAAACACTTGCACACTTGTAGGAAACACTTGTATGAAGCCGCAGCAACAAAGCACCTCTCGCTCGTTCTTCTCAAAGCGGTTTATTATTCAGGCAGGCAGGTCTTGTCAGAACGGTTTATTCAAGCACATCTTTTCTCCTTCTCCAAGCTTCTCCCTCTAAGCCTTCCTTCCTCAGGCAAGTAAGCTTCTCTCTCAGACTAGAAAGGAGAGAGAGTGTCCCCCTATCTAGAAAGTCCCTCTATTTATCCACCTTCCCAGCCCTGGTTGCATGGCCTTAGTCTATTGGTATCATCTGGCCTGATCTTGTATACAGGGTGCACCTGCACAGCTCAAACGGTGAGCGTGACTTTACTTTGAGGTAGGAGGGAATCAGGTGTTAATCATAAGACTCAGGTGTTAGTCATAAGATTTTGCTAAAGTCTCGGGTGCCTTCTTAGGACTGTCACCACACCTGCTCTCCACATCTCCCCCTTTTTTATTATTTTAGTAAAGATATTTTTAACTGTTCCCCCTTTACAGGGCTTTACTTTCCCCCTTTTCTGGGCTTTAACTGTTCCCCCTTTTCTGGGCTTTAACTGTTCCCCCTTTTTCGGGCTTTACTTATTTTTTTAGTATTTGTTTTTGTTCCCCCTCCAGGGAGCTTTACTGTACCCCCCTCCCGGGGGGCCTTATTGGGCCAGTTTTTATTGGGTCAGCTCGGCGGGTTCTGGATTCACGCCGAGCCTGTGGATTGTCCTCTTTTTCCGGGGAGCCTTCCTAATTGTCCCCATTTCCGGGGAGCTTTCCTTATTGTCCCCATTTCCGGGGAGCTTTCCTTATTGTCCCCATTTACCGGGGAGCTTTCCTTATTGTCCCCATTTACCGGGGAGCTTTCCTTATTGTCCCCATTTACCGGGGAGCCTTCCTTATTGTCCTTACTCTTTTCTGGGCCCCTTTTCCCTTTTCTGGGCTTTACTGTTCCCCCTTTACTGGGCTTTAACTGTTCCCCCTTTACTGGGCTTTAACTGTTCCCCCTTTACTGGGCTTTAACTGTTCCCCCTTTTCCGGGCTTTACTTTCCCCCTTTTCCGGGCTTTAACTGTTCCCTTTACCGGGCTTTAACTGTTCCCCCTTTACCGGGCTTTAACTGTTCCTCCTTTACCGGGCTTTACTTTCCCCCTTTTCTGGGCTTTAACTGTTCCCTTTACCGCGCTTTACTTTCCCCCTTTTCCGGGCTTTAACTGTTCCCTTTACCGCGCTTTACTTTCCCCCTTTTCTGGGCTTTAACTGTTCCCTTTACCGGGCTTTAACTGTTCTCCCTTTACCGGGCTTTAACTGTTCTCCCTTTACCGGGCTTTAACTGTTCTTTTTCCCCGCGCACGGCAGTGCCCCAGTCCCCAGTTCAGCCTCTGTCACGAGAAAGCCCAAACCGCCGCTTCGGCAGGGCTGCTCCGCCTCCTCGCCTGCAGGCTGCTGGCCGCCGACATCATCTCCTGCGTGTCCCGCGCTTCTTTCGTATCTCCTGCGTGCCCCGCACTTTCTTCTGCGCACCCTGCGCTTCCTTCGCCAAGCTTCAGCCAAACGGCTGGCCTTTCTCTCTGGGTCTGTCCGATCGGTGCCCGGGCCAGCTCGACGGGTTCTGGATTCATGCCGAGCCCGCGGCACCGAGGCCCCTTTAAGAAATTTTCAGTTATTCAAAGTCTGTGGAAGTAAGTAGGCTGCTTTGTTGAAGTTTCTGCAGCTTTGTTGAAGTCTCTGCAGCTCTCTCAGCTTTGTTGAAGTTTCTGCGTTCTCAAAGTCTCAAATGTTTGTAGCGTTAAGTCTCACTCAAATGTACAGGTACCTTATGCTGCAGTTGTTCCTCCCCGGACGGGCCACCACTTGTATGAAACACTTGCACACTTGTAGGAAACACTTGTATGAAGCCGCAGCAACAAAGCACCTCTCGCTCGTTCTTCTCAAAGCAGTTTATTATTCAGGCAGGCAGGTCTTGTCAGAACGGTTTATTCAAGCACATCTTTTCTCCTTCTCCAAGCTTCTCCCTCTAAGCCTTCTCCTTCCTCAGGCAAGCAAGCTTCTCTCTCAGACTAGAAAGGAGAGAGA